>CM027126.1:40467085-40635121 GCA_015476505.1 Urochloa ruziziensis | reverse complement strand
TCTTGGTGGAGTCGGTCGCCTGGGTGGTGGAAGCACTCGTCGTCGTGACGGAGTGCGACCGCCATTGTTGCCGCGCCTTGGGCTACCGGAGAGGTCAGAGTAGTCTGACTCCGTCGAGTAGCCGCTCCTGTTGGGGTTACGACGGGGATTTCCATGATCCCGATCGTACTCTTCGCGCCGTCGGATTTCCTCACGGTGGCGCTCTTCGGTGCTGTTGGTGATGATGTCCCTCGCATCTCGATCTCTGTTGATCGTGGTGCGGAGGTGTTCATCACGACTCGATCCGCCGCCGGCCCGGTGTCGAGACGGACCGGGCTCAGGAGCGTCCGTGGTCGTTCTGCCCTGCATCTGGTGAACCTGGACGGAGGCGGCCTGCACGAGAGCCCTTACCTTGTCCAGGCCCGGAGTGCTAGGTGGCAGCCGATTGATTTCCTCGTTGATAGTAACGAGGTTCTGGACCGGCGTCTCGTAGACGTCGTATCCGTTGAACTCGAACATGCCATCGCGCATCAAGTTCCGGGTGCTCCTCCGGTCGTGCTGATCCCGTTGGCGACGATGGTCTTCAGAGCGTGGTTCCTAGAGTTGAGCAGTGCCAGATCCTGACGCGTTGGCTCCGTGCGGTCGTGCGGCTCTGCGAGTCGCGCGACTGGCATTGCGTCCTCGACGCTGGTTCCTGGCTTCAGTCGTCTCCTCAGCAGGAGTGACCTCATCTTCCGAGACAGGATTGGTTGGCGTTGCTGGCGCCACCATGTAGCAATATGATCCGACTCCCTCTTGCGCGAGGTAGTCTTCCTCGGACTCGGAGAAGTCGGATGTGGGCGTGTAACGCTCCAAACTACTCGGAGTCAATTCTCCGAGTGATCCTAGTAGTTCCGGCTCTGTAGAGGCATCGGACACTGTGTATCCTTCCGGCAGATCGTCCAGGATTGAGGGTCCTAGAAGATCTAACCCGTAAGAGTCGCTCCCAGAGAAGTAATCATCCGACTGGACGATGTCCTTCTTCTTCTGCTTCCGAGCAAGCGCGCAAAAGCCAGGGGTCTGAACAGTAATGACCTCAGGGCTCTGGACGCGTGTTGGTTGAGCGTTTACGCTCTGCGATGATTCGGCGACGCGACTCTCAGGAGTCGGATCGGAACCGAGTGATTGTAGATCTGTTCCCGACTGGTCCGGCCTCGCGTTCTGCGATGGACTCAGCGGGGTAGATCCAGCACGATCAGATGCGATCGGACCGGATTGGGCCGTGATGGCCGAAGTCGGCGCCAGAGAGGAGACCTCCGTGGCGACCGTAGCTCCTGCCGCTTGGGTATCCAAGGCGGCGGTGATGACGTCCCCGAACTGGATCTCGATTTCGTCGACGTCCGGGAGGTTGCAGCTGTCCAAGATCTTGACGCGATCCATCGAGCTTGCCAGATTGATCTCGGCGATATCCCCTACCTGGCGCGCCACTGTCGGTGATATTATCTCCGGCAGTCTTCCACGGGGTAGCCCACGGAAGTGATTTGTAATGTAGGGAAGATCGCAAAGATCGGAAGCAAGATGGTTAGGATGGACAGACACAAGGGTTTATACAGGTTCGGGCCGTCGACTCGACGTAATACCCTACGTCCTGTTTTGGGGTGTTGTATTGCGTAAATTGTGAGTTGAGATGTGTTCAGCTGTGGTGTAGTTGTTTTGGAGGGGGTCCCTGCCCGCCTTATATATCGGGGGGCAGGGTTACAAGTCGGTTTGTATCCGATCCTATCTCTAAGAATCCTTTCCTTTTTTACAATAATTCCTATTCCAACTAGGACTTCTCTTTCCAGATCCTTCCTACGTGCGCCGACTTGTCCCGCACGTCCTCAGGTCCAGAACGATGGGCTGGGCCGCCCCCTTTGAAGGACCGAATCGACGACCAGAGAGGGGGGGAGTGAATGGGAGCCGATAAAAATTCTTTCCAACCAATCCGGCTATTGTCCCAAATCAACTCCAACGCCTCCAAAAGCGATCTTGCCAAAATCACGTAGCCACTGTCAAGCTACTGACCCTAGGAGCAAGAAACACGCAGCGGAACTCGAATCTATCGAAACGAACACAAAACGAACCGAAACGAGGCAAAACCTTCTCTGCCCAGCCAGGGGCGGTTTAACCTCCCTAGGGGCGGTTTAACCGCCTAGGGGGGGCGGTTTAACCTCCTGGGGGCGGTCAATCTGGGAGCTCTCGGGAAAAAGTCAACTCGTGAGTCGATCTCCCAAACGGCTTGAGCTCTTGAGACGAAACTTTGGGGAGATGATGTACACCTTCAGTGGAGTATATTCCCCAAAAATCTCGGCCTCAAACGCTCTAGAACTCCCGGAATCTCAGATCTCGTGAAGAACACTTCCACCCCGAGTTCATCCCGAAAATCTCAAATCCAAAGCGATTCCCGGCGTTTGGGGGCAAGGGATCACCAGCAAAAGAGGCACAAGGCACTCATACGTGAATCCCCCAAAGAAATCCGAGAGAAAACGCCCTAGAAAGAGAAGAACGAAAATCCCCCAAAAATAGCTCCGGAAATACCCACGAAAATAGAAAAGGAAAAAGGAGCTCGTGGAATCAAATCATGGCACAAAGATGAGCAGCACAAACTCCATCACATAACCATGAATTCACCTATACAAACTACGAAGGATTCGAAATAGTTCTAGGTGGAGGGGATGAAGGGGAAACTAGTCCAAAGGAGAAAAACGAAATGATCCCTAAAGGATGGCAGCCACCAAGGCCTCAGGGCCCTATTAGTAGTCCAAGTGGTGGTGCTCTAAAGACTAAACTACCCTTAATGAGATACATACCCCTCAGGGGCAAATTTGACTTTTGGATCAGATTTTTCTGGCCGGGACACCTTCCACTGCACGCTAGCTTCCCTCCGACGCAAGCCTTGCAGTCACGCCGCATGTCCTCCGGATCGAAGCTCCTCGACGCCGATTTTGGGCCAGCCCAGGGGGAGGCGGTTAAACCGCCCCTGGGGGGCGGTTAAACCGCCCCTGGCAGCCACACTGGCCCAGCTGCCCAAATTCGCCTCGTCGAGTCCTCGGTCCTTGGTTTTGAGGCCCAAACCAAGGGAAACCGTCCACCGATGATTTTGTGGCCAAATCACCAAACCCCGCGCGCAAACTTCGGTTGTTAGCCGCCACCTTGCGCCGGCTTCACGTCCGCGTACGAGCTTCGGTTGTGAGCCGCTACCTCGCACCGGAACCACGTCCCCTTGCTCGTTCTTGCCAGCATGTGAACCGCACTTGATCCATCTGGCCACCGGGTCCCTCGAACCAAGCCTACTTGTCTCTCCGCTCCTCGGAGGCCGCCATGGCTAAGACCTTTCGCGCCTGTTCTTCACCTGCACCAATGCAACCAAGCCGCATTCTACACCTGCAATACTTGAGCCAAGGGAAACGTCAATCCACACCACGTTGTCAATCACTCATCACACCAGGAAGCGACCATCCACCGGTCCTCGGACACACCGGGTCCTCAATCTCCCCCTTGATGAGTGCATTGACAACACACACATAGTAACCATTGGGATAAAGAAAAATATAAAAAAAATCGAAAACAAGACTCAAGCAAGTGACTACAAGCAAGAACAAGCTGAGAACAAAGTCACTCTGCAAGAGAAAGCTCCAGAAACGCCGACTCTTCAAGAAGAAGCGAAAGGGCTCAACACCATCGGCAAAAGAGCAAAAGCACAAAGCACAAGTCACAAATCTCCAAATCACTTTTCAGGATACTCAAAGCACTCCCCCTGCAAATATGCAACTCCCCCTGAACAAGTGAACTTGTGCATGCGAAAAAGACTCGAAATGGCTCAAAACTTCACAAAACTTGTGCACACAGCACAGGGGCGGTTAAACCGCCCAGGGGGGGCGGTTAAACCGCCCCTGGCAGATGACCAAATTCAAAAGTGCAAAACTCGCACAAAAATCTCAGAAAAATTCCATTTCGATCTCAAAAGCTTTCAATAACATCCAGCAATGTTTTTCCTTCAGAAACCCATCAGAAACTTCAAAAATTCTCCCCAAGCAACTTTGCCATAAACTTTGCACAATCTCACAAAAATTCTCCCCCTTGGCCAAAGCTTCATAAATCTAGCAATTTCTCCCCCAAAAGCAATCCATAAAACCAAGCAATTTCTCCCCCTTGTTGACAATGCACAAATCAAGGCGAAAGACCAAGACATGCAACTACAAGCTTCTCAAATATACAATGAGCACTACAAAATGCCACTAATTAGAGAGAAGGCAAACTAGATGGTACACAAGGCATTGCCATCAAGGTAAAGACATATAGCTCATCGACAAAGCCAAGGTCAAATTTGTTGAGTTTTTATCAAAATGGGATCACCACATGAGCAAAAACCTAAACATGAATCATTCAAGCATACATAAACATCACCTTATCAAAATCATGAAAGGACAAGTGTTCTCAACAAAAGATCATTACAAACGCCCAAATTCTATCTCATGTCATGTCAAAGCACGGAGCCATGTGTTCACTTCTCATGGGAGACTTCTCCGGCAAACAACATGCAACCGCTTAGCACCCATGTGTGCAAGTGTGTGCAATGGTGAAAGCATAGAGACATGAGCAAATTTTTCTTCAAATTCATCTTTTCTCATTTTACTTCTTTCAAGCATAGACATCTCATTTTTCAAGTTTTTCAAATTAAGCATGGTACATGAAATGTCTTTGCGACAAAAAGAAGCTTATGCTCCTCCACAAGATAAAGCATGGGCTAAACATTCATAATGACAAAGTCTTTGACCCAATTGAAAAGAACAACATCTCCTAGCATGATCTAGACAAGATATAGCCATCTCAGCTCAAACAAGACATGCAAGGCATTTACTCATGGGTGAAAAGAGTTTAAGTTCAGTTTGTGATTTTACTTTCAAAAGATGACTATCTCAACAAGATATATATCAAAACCATCAGGAGCATAGCCAATCAACAATCCATAGCAAGCCTACCTAAAATCTAAGAACTGGCAAGTTGTAGCAATCACTGCATATAGGAGAAGCTCATCCTGAGATATGATACAAATGCAGCATGATATATCACAAGATACAAAATGCAAACTATACATCAAGATACAAAGATGGAAAAGCAAATCAAAATACAATAGTATACAATATGCTACAAGAGAAGCCTCTGGTTTTGGGTAGAAACATAGGCAAGCTCAAACTCAATACACGAGCGTGATCAAAGCACAAATACAAAGCTCCCCCTGAAATGTACATCCAAAATATAATTTCAGGGTTCAAGTTCAAACCACAAGCTCCCCTTGGAATGTGCAATCCAAAATGCAAATCCAAGGTTCAAGTTCAAACATAAGCTCCCCCTGGAATGTGCAACTGAAATGCAAATCCAAGGTTCAGGTCAGCAAACTCACAAGCTCATGCAATCCAAAAGCCATAAGCAAGGTCCTCTCCTTTTCAAATCAACTTGAGCAAATTTTCTCCCTTAATTAAAGCCGAGCTCCCCCTCAACCAAAGATGCCTAGCAAAAGAAGACTAGGAAAAAGTGTACAAAAAGCAAATGGAAAGCTCCAAAACAGAGACAAAAGGAAGAGAAATCGACAAGAAGGTAAATGCAACCCAAAGACAAAGGAACTAATCAAAAGATACCAACTAAAAGGATACCAAAGAACAACATGCCATAAGCAATTTGAGTCATATGAGGAAACATGGCAAGGAGTTCATGTGGATCACACACTATCATACAAAGGTGACTAGTCCACCAACATATATCACAAAGCTAGCATGACAAGATATACAAGAAGATCATACATGCTAACAAGAAATGTGGCTAGCCAACCATGGTATATACATATCCAACAACGAGAGCAAATATACAAAATGCTACACAAAACATAAAGACATGATACAAGCACAAAACATGCCAAAGATACACAAGAGAGCACAAGAGTGTACAAAAGAGATACTCACTATACAAAGTGTACAAAGGCCACATTGGGGCCATCCAAAGGGTGTGGAGAACCATCAAACCTTGATCATGCAAAAAACCAAGAGTCACCAAGCTCATGTTCTCCAACCCGCGTCCTCGTACCTACACATGAGAGGACAAACAAACCCGAGTCTTGGATCCCGAAGGGTTAGCAAGCATATACTTGGGAACCCAAGCCTTGGTCACACGGGTAAAAAATGTACTCAACTTATCACGTGGGTTAGCATGATGCAAATGCCGGTTCAAACGAGAATGCTTCGGAACACACTTGGAACCATGCCTCAAAGTAGAAACTCGATAAGAAGAACGAGTGCTACCACTAGTAAAAAGGCAACGATCCCTCGAGATCTTAGAAGAAGAACCAGTAGAAGTACCATGAAAATCATGTAGTGGACCAACACGAGAAACTCTAGAAACATGTCCACGATCACGAACTACCCCACTAGAAAGAGAGTCATAAAACCCATCAACAATATGCGGCTTCTGACTAGGCACACAAGTGTTCATGCCATGAGGTGGGCTATGAACAACCAAAGGCCTAGAAGCACGAACTCGTCGCATGTGTCTTGCACGCCTATAGCAAAAGCTCTCTTGATGCCCATCCTTGTCACAATAAGAGCAATGGTACAAAGGCCTGTCTGTAGGCACAGTCCGAGAGGACAAATCACCATTCTCATTCAATCGACAAATCCCTTGGGGCTTAGAGCAAGAACCTCCAATATCTGACTTTGTGCCCAAATTAGGACCACACGTGCCATGGGAAAGGCTACGTGGCTTCCTAAAAGCTTTAGCGCACACACGTCTCTCATGTTTGATACGACGAAAGCAAAACTCAACGGTATGCCCATCTCTTTTGCAAAAGGTGCAAAGGAACTTCGATTTGGGAGCATGAGTTCCGAAAAAGTGAGAAGCACCCTTGTCACTTGAATTATCTTGGACAGCACCGGAAGAACCAACAAGCTTAGGAATAGCTATGGAAGAGCTATCCAAAGCATCAACACAAGAAGGAACATCATCATTCACATCGAGCAAAGTATCATGTGTATCCAAAGAAGTAAGGCAAACATCACCATCACAAATCAAAGAGCAAGTGCTACAAGGCTTGGACTTCATCTCACAAATTTTAGCATTAGCATGCTCAAGTTCATCCAAACAAGTGGTGTGAGTCAATTTCAATTCTTTAATTTCAGCATGCAAAGACTCACAAGCAGCACATGGTAAAGAAGCATTTGATTTCAACAAAGCAATCTCAGACTCCAAATCACAAATCTCATCTTGTAATTTTCTACCATCCTGAACATGCCATTCACCAAACTTAACACTTTTCTCCAACTTAATACGCAAGGCATCACAAGATTTGCATGGAGAAGAATCAAGCTTAGACATGCCAATTTTCTTTTCAAGATCAGTAATTGTCTCGCCATAAGCACAAAGGCGAGTGAACAAGTCAATTATACCTTGGGAGAGTTTACTTCTACTCATCTTGTGAAGCTTGCGTCGAAGATCATCTTCTTGATGCACTTCTTCCAAAAGACGCATAACGGCCATCCCTTCGTCACCTCCATTCAGCTCATCGCACTTCTCTCCACCTGAGGACAGAGACACACAAGAAGAAGAGCTTGGTGCCATAGCTCAAAGCACCGGTTAGGATTAGTCAAAAGCAAGGTCAAAACTCGACACCCAAATCCGGAATCAAAATCGCCTTTTCCTTTGTCGCCCTGTGGATCATAGACTGGTTAGAGTCGCAAAGATCCGTAACCGGCTCTGATACCAATTGAAGGACCGAATCGGCGACCAGAGAGGGGGGGAGTGAATGGGAGCCGATAAAAATTCTTTCCAACCAATCCGGCTATTGTCCCAAATCAACTCCAACGCCTCCAAAAGCGATCTTGCCAAAATCACGTAGCCACTGTCAAGCTACTGACCCTAGGAGCAAGAAACACGCAACGGAACTCGAATCTATCGAAACGAACACAAAACGAACCGAAACGAGGCAAAACCTTCTCTGCCCAGCCAGGGGCGGTTTAACCTCCCTAGGGGCGGTTTAACCGCCTAGGGGGGGCGGTTTAACCTCCTGGGGGCGGTCAATCTGGGAGCTCTCGGGAAAAAGTCAACTCGTGAGTCGATCTCCCAAACGGCTTGAGCTCTTGAGACGAAACTTTGGGGAGATGATGTACACCTTCAGTGGAGTATATTCCCCAAAAATCTCGGCCTCAAACAGCTCTAGAACTCTCGGAATCTCAGATCTCGTGAAGAACACTTCCACCCCGAGTTCATCCCGAAAATCTCAAATCCAAAGCGATTCCCGGCGTTTGGGGGCAAGGGATCACCAGCAAAAGAGGCACAAGGCACTCATACGTGAATCCCCCAAAGAAATCCGAGAGAAAACGCCCTAGAAAGAGAAGAACGAAAATCCCCCAAAAATAGCTCCGGAAATACCCACGAAAATAGAAAAGGAAAAAGGAGCTCGTGGAATCAAATCATGGCACAAAGATGAGCAGCACAAACTCCATCACATAACCATGAATTCACCTATACAAACTACGAAGGATTCGAAATAGTTCTAGGTGGAGGGGATGAAGGGGAAACTAGTCCAAAGGAGAAAAACGAAATGATCCCTAAAGGATGGCAGCCACCAAGGCCTAAGGGCCCTATTAGTAGTCCAAGTAGTGGTGCTCTAAAGACTAAACTACCCTTAATGAGATACATACCCCTCAGGGGCAAATTTGACTTTTGGATCAGATTTTTCCTGGCCGGGACACCTTCCACTGCACGCTAGCTTCCCTCCGACGCAAGCCTTGCAGTCACGCCGCATGTCCTCCGGATCGAAGCTCCTCGACGCCGATTTTGGGCCAGCCCAGGGGGAGGCGGTTAAACCGCCCCTGGGGGGCGGTTAAACCGCCCCTGGCAGCCACACTGGCCCAGCTGCCCAAATTCGCCTCGTCGAGTCCTCGGTCCTTGGTTTTGAGGCCCAAACCAAGGGAAACCGTCCACCGATGATTTTGTGGCCAAATCACCAAACCCCGCGCGCAAACTTCGGTTGTTAGCCGCCACCTTGCGCCGGCTTCACGTCCGCGTACGAGCTTCGGTTGTGAGCCGCTACCTCGCACCGGAACCACGTCCCCTTGCTCGTTCTTGCCAGCATGTGAACCGCACTTGATCCATCTGGCCACCGGGTCCCTCGAACCAAGCCTACTTGTCTCTCCGCTCCTCGGAGGCCGCCATGGCTAAGACCTTTCGCGCCTGTTCTTCACCTGCACCAATGCAACCAAGCCGCATTCTACACCTGCAATACTTGAGCCAAGGGAAACGTCAATCCACACCACGTTGTCAATCACTCATCACACCAGGAAGCGACCATCCACCGGTCCTCGGACACACCGGGTCCTCACCCTTTTGATGGGCTGCCAGGCTTGCTCATGAGGTACCCGGGTACTATATCCCCCACAGGGGCTACTCCATATGGAGTGCGATTCTTATCGCACACCATATAATATTTTGAAGACTACTGATTTAATCAGAATAAACGGGGTTTAAGCACCTCATGGCCTCGTGACAACCAAGACCTGTCCAAGACTGATCAAGAACTCGAAAAAGCACTCGATTGGCTTGGCAAGCACTCGGTTGATGATACTCGACGATGAAGCGCTTGGGGGCTTGTTGGAGGTACGACCATGGGCCCACAGGGACACATGGATTCTCTCCAGACAGAGTCTTTCCAGGCGTGAAGAACAAGAGTAGAGTACTGCAAGGACTCTTCTCGATATGGAAATTAGTCGTATGACTTGTAAACTACTCGGATTGCCTTGAAAAGCACTCGGATTGCCTTTACCTTTAGATCGCATATTAAAATTATTCAATAGCATCTCATATTAAAAATTATATATTCATACATCAAGCGTCTTGCTCTTCCTGCTGGTCCATGTTCAAAGCATGGCCATTGATCATGTGGTTGTATACTTCCTTCATCGAAGCATTCTCAAATCTTCGACGCACACGTGTGGCTGATGTCCTTATCTGGTTGGCACGTGCCTCAACAGCTGTTTTGATCATATCATGGGCGACCCCGCAATGACGGAGTCCTTCTCTGATTTCTGCATGCAAAAATATCTGTTGTTGCATGAACTAATCAAGGAAAAAAATGAGAATCCGTTTCTAATTGATGACAAAACAATGCACCATGTGTATAGGTCTATAGCAGTTCTTACAATCTGTTCTCAAGGAAGGATCGCTGTCCTTTGCAGTTCCAGTTCGCCCGCGCACCACTCTGGTACGATCTCGTCCACGTCCGGTTCTACCAGAACCTCTTCCCCGATCTGTAGGACCAGATCGACCACCACCGCGGCCACCACCCCTTCTAGCACGTCGCGACGCAGTCGTTGATGGGTTTGGCGTGTCCATGCTGCTTCGGACAAAACCTAAAACACAGCAAATACGAAAAGAGCTATTGGGAAACCCTAGATAACACGATCGTCGATGGAACTACAACAAAAAGGATTTCTCACCGTGATGCTTTGCGTTGGTGATCTTCTCGGTGGATCTCTCTTGCCCTAAACCATCAAGTGTCCTCAAAACTCAGCACTCCAGCTTCTGGCGAAACCTAGAACACAGCAAGTACGAAAAAGCTAATGGAAAACCATATATAACAGTAACGTCGATGGAACTACAACAAAGAAGCCCGACTCACCGTGATGCTTTTTGCGTTGGTGATCGCCTCGGTGGATCTCTCTTGTTCTAAACCCTAAAGCGTCCTCCAAATAACCGAGCATGAAGATGGAAGAACACCAAAGAACGGTGGATCTCTCTTGTTCTAAACCCTAAAGCGTCCTCCAAATAACCGAGCATGAAGATGGAAGAACACCAAAGAAGACTTACCCGTGCAGTTTTGGATTGCACATTGTGCTGTTGGCGACCATCCCTCGACGGAGGAGGGAAGACGGAGGAGGGAAAGAAACATATGATGTTATGGGATGTATTGTGGCTGTTATGGAAATAAAGTTTATGGAAAGAACGATTTCGGTTCGAAATCACTTAACAATTGCATCTATGGCGCGGTAAATCACCTAACAATTCCATCTATGGCGCGGTGGGTGCAGGGGGCGGGTAGATTGGGCGGGGGTGAGTGAAATTTTTCAGTTTTCCTGAAATTATGCCGCCTAAACTATCCCTTATGCGTTGGATCGACCACATACGCCCACAGGGCCTTCATTTGAATTGCTTGATGGCCAAACATTTTAGGTGAGTTTAGGTGGAACCCTGTCAAGTGGGGACGCTGTGAGAGGTATGGAGGGTTTTAGAAAAACAGTTTTTTACCGATTGTTTTGGATCCTTATAGTATAGAATTTATTAATCAAAACAATTCGGTTGTCATTTAAAACCAAAACACGTGCTTATCCACACAATACATCCCTACACAACACATAGGGCGTCTATATGTTTCAAAGGTGCTTACGTTTTTCCTTGAGGGAGGTAAGATGGTGGCCCTCTATTCCCATAGTCAACTTTGGACCAAAATAATGCCATACGGCTGGCTGCTCTCCGTTGCAAATTGCAACGCATCACGTCACAAAAAACTGAGAGTAATTGACAGCAACTACAAGGACTTCAAATATCTGCAATATGAAAAGCATGCTCCGCTTTCCCGTGGGCCAGAAATTACTGACAGGGCCAGAATGTTCCCCGCGTCTTGCGGGCCTTTTGGGCCAGTGCCAGTTAGGGCATGTACAACCCGGCCGTATACCCCGTCTCTATAATGGCGATTTTGTAAAAAACATCTCAACTTATCCTAGAGACGGGTTGGTCCTAGAGACGGGTTGGTCGTCGCCTCGAGGCGACGCCGCCGTCCCGTTCTCCCAGGCCGAGCCGATGTGCGTGCGTCCGTTGTACGGCTACGTCTTCCTCTAACGACGCTCCGCCCGGATCCCGCGCGTCCCATCCGGATCGCGTACTTTTGCGCGCAAAAGCAGCAATAGTCGTCGCTGCCGGTGACGCCCTAGGAGCAGAACAACAGCGCCGACGATTAGAGTAAGCTGCAGCTGCTCGCAAGCCTCAGCGAGCATCGGCGTTGGTGCCGCCGCTCTCCGCTTGGTGAAGCTCGCTCGTGGAGACCGCGGGCCTCCGCTTGGGAAGAGGAGTGCAAAGAGAGATTGTGTCACGCCCTGATTTCAGGATGTGAATACAAAGAAAAGTAAAGCAACGATTTTCTCATAATCTTAAAATTTTCTCAACATTTATTTTCTTAACAGGTAATTTAGTATAGGAAAATAAATGATTGTCTTTGATAAACTAAATAAACTGTTTCTATGAGTGCTACATTCATGCCGATGCACCGTAGTGTTTCTTGTTTGCAAAAGTTTAAAAAATACGTTTAGACGACGACCAAGTTCTCCTGAGAATTTTCCAGCTTCTTCTGGAATTTATTCTCACTTTTCTAAAGCTAAATCTATTTATTAGAAACCTCTAAATTCTTTTTTCACGAGATCCAAGTATTTTATTTCGATTTCTTGTGTTCAATCTATCTCTGGAATGTTTCCTAGAATGTTTGGAATTTTTTTAGAGTTCTTTTTCCGTGACTTTATGGAATTATCTAGACTTATTCGAGATTTTTTCTTTCATGAAAAAGCATTTCTGAAAAAAAAGAGAAAAGCTATTCCTATCCTAACAAGCTGGGCTCAGCCCACTCCTTTCAGCCCAGCGACACAGCCCATCCAGTCCACCTTCCTCTCCTCCTCTCACTTTCATGTGGGGCCCACATGTCATGTGCTTCTTCCACCTCCGGTCAGCCTCCTTCTCCAACCGGCTATGGCACCCAGGCTGCCACACGAGCGCCGCCCGCACCACTCGCCCTCCCCACCGCAGCACCGCGCCGCTTGATCTCCACGCTTGCCTTCAATGCTCAGTGGGACACCCGCCCCTCGCTTCATCTTCCTCCACCAGGAACCGTCGCCTCCACCTCCTCCGGCCATTAATGGCCACGAGCCCCACCGTCGCCTCCATTTCCCCCTGGCCCTATAAAAGGGTCGCCTGAGACCCCGTGCGCCCCTACTCGCCCCCCTGCGTCCTCGCCTCGTCCTCTCGCGCGGTGCAGCACCGCCGCCCAGAGCTGCGAAGCCGAGCGCCGTCGCCGGACCTTGGCCGTTCCGATTCGCCGCCCACGGACATGTCCAAAGCAAGCCGCCACCACCATCACGACGCCCTCGTCAAGCTGCACACCCGCCACCTCTCCTCGTCGCCATTCCGCCGCCGGAGCACTAACGCACGAGGAAAATCGAGCCGCCGTCGTCTACACCATCTCCACCGGCCGTCGCAAATTCCGGCCGGAATTCTTCATCCTCGCCGCTGGTGAGCGTCTCCCCTCGATCCCCTTGACATCCTCTCTCCATTCCCAAGCTCGCCCGAGCCTCTCCCTGCCCAGGGCGCCGGCGATTTGGCCCCCCTGACCCGCCAGCAACTCCCTGTCCGCCATGGTCACGGCAAGAAGAAAGGCCCCCACAGTTTTTCAATCTAAACCCTGAAGAAATATGTAATTTTCCTAGATTCTTTTGAGTCTTGGAGTTCTTTCACAAAACCCCCTAGAAAGATCCTACCTTTGCACATAAATCCAGCCCCTCCACTTTTTAGGATCTAACCCTGTCTTTTAACCTTATCACGAGCACTATTAACTGTGTCTCGGGAATCTTACCAGCTACCCCTCCACGTCTATAGTTAATCGCGTTTAGACCCCTGCAGCTTGTTTTGTTCTTAGATTCCACGTTTTAGCTCCGTTTCGATCCGTTCAAGTTGCGTTAGTTTCATAATAACATAAAGTACATGTTAGTAGTGATGTTGTCCATCGTGCAGGTTTTTAAAAATAAATTTCATATTAATTTGAATAATGCCCAATTGAATGCCTTTCTTAATAAGAATTTAATTAAGGTTCACATCAGTTTTCATAATTGAAAGTAACTTGCCTAATATATACTTTGATTGAGTTTCTAACTAAAATCAAATATAGTTGAACCTCGGCTTTTCATAATCAAACTTAAATTTGCTTAACGTAAGATTGAATCATTTGCTAATTAAAAGTTGGTTAGAATTTTACACGGCTTTTATAAATAATTGTTAACTTCATTAATGTTTATTCAATGTGATTTCTATATAAAAGCTACATAGGTTATATCCCGAGCTTTCTTAACTAAATGTTAATTTGTCTAATATAATATAAATGTATTTTTGAATTATAATTTGGTTAGGTCAACACGAATCATAAAGTTGCCCAGATGTTATCACCTATGTCCTTTTTCCAGTTTAAATGTTTGAATGGCATAATTTATACATCAATGTTTACAAATAAAAGTTGACTAGGTTTTACATCGTGTTTTCATACATAAATATAATATGACTAACTCTAATCTGGGTATTTTCTAGAAAAATCCTTCACACATGTTTTCCTAATTAAAAATGAAAGCAGCACATAGCTTTTGTCCTTTCCTTTACAACCAAGGTTTCCTCGATAGATGTGTGTGTTCAACAATAGCATCTTTCTTAGTGTTTTATGCGTTTTCGCGATCCGAGTAGACTCGATCCTTATCCTTTAGTGCATTCTTTTAAAGTCTTTTCTTGATTGGTGTATTGTTCTTAGTTGTTCTTGTTTGTTGCTTTGTATGTTGTGCCCGATGATTGATACGAGTCGAAGGATCAGTGTTCAAGAGTTTTTGAAGATCAAGAGCTAAAGACTTTGAGCAGTTACACTTTGGTGAAAGGCAAGTGACCCTAACCAATCTTCTATCTATGCTTTAATACTATCATGATGAATTTTAATCGGAACGTGGAGAACCACCCAGGATTTACAGTACAACCATGAGACTACATGGCTCTAGTCTTGGCTAATTAATTAGAAACTTTAGTGGCTGATAGTCTCACCAGAAAATGGCAAGAGGGGTGGCGTTGACAGGGTATAGCCCGGTTCTCTTGAGAGGTATGCTTTGCTAAGATACTCTGCTCACTAGGGAGGGTTATGACTGCGGCGACCTGAATCCTTAGCGGACTATTATTTACTGAAGAATCTTTGTAAAGGCCTCGTAGCGTCCCTATGCAATCACACCTCGGTAGTGTGATAAGCGCCTGTGTGGTGCAGCATGGTTGGGTGTAAAGTTCTTCTGAACTTTTACGCGACTTATGGTGAAAGTGTACAACCTCTGCAGAGTGTTTAAAACTGATATATCAGCCGTGCTCACGGTTAAGAGCAACCGGGACCCTCACATGAGTAATATACTTGAAGTTGATATGAAATCATTTTCTGGTTAATTTCCGTGGCCTTGCTGAGTACCAACCATAAGTGTACTCACCCTTGCTAAATTGCTGCTCAGAAGAAGGTGTATGAAGTTTTCTGAAGATGTCGCTGAGTGCTAGGCGTATGCTACCCCCAGTCGATTGCCTGTGAAGTTTGGAGCCATCGTTTCCAGGATTAAGCGTAAATCTCTGATAAACTCTCTTTCTTTACGTGATACTGTTGCTGTTATTCACTAATGATGTCACTATATGTATGAAACTAGATCCTGGCATACATATAGTTAGCATTCGGTTTTGTTTATAAAACCGGGTGTGACAGATTGAGTGGTGGCACGCAGGGAATTGAAGGAGCTGTTGGCTTTGCTTGTATGCTCGCTCTGCCGGAGATAAGAGAAGAGGGAGGTATGTCCACCGACGGAGAGATAAGGGAAGAGGAAGAAATATATTTTTTCTGTCCACTGACCGAGAGATAAGAGAAGAGGAAGAAATAGATTTTTTTTTTCTGTCCGAGGGAGACGTGATGTGCGTGTGGGGTTGTGCCTGCTTGCGGCGCTTGCCTTGTGCTTGATTGCCCGTGCGATACTCCCTCTGTTTCTGTTTATTGGTCGTTCTGGCCACGATTTTGGCTGTCTAGATTCAGAGCACCTTCTAGGTACCTAGACATCACTTGTGTCATGATTATGAGATTCTTTGCTGTACCTAGACATCACTCGTGTCCTCTAGAAAAGTGATGAAAGAGAGGAAAGAAGGGCGCCACACAATGATATACACAAAATTATTTATAGTCGATCATAACTTTATATAAAGCATTACAAAGTAAAGTTTAGAGACGAACCCTGTCCGTAGGTTATATGATGTGTTTTAGTCCTGTTTTTATATCTGTCTGTGTGATAGATTTGAAGTGGCTAGAGGACGACCTCCTGTCTCTGGGTTGTACATGTTTAGATGCAGGCCCTGCGTCGTCGTAACCACGGCGGCGCAAAAAAACAGACGTTACGACGGCGCAAAAACACAGACGCAGCGCACTGCTCCGCCTCCCGTTCTGACCCAACATTTTTGCGTTCTGACGAGCACACGTCGTGAGATGGTACGCGGTAGTGATCGGCTGGACCAGTATATAGTGACGTCTGACGTGCCCCCCTCCCTGTCCAGTTGCATTGCATGGCCGCTATTTTGGGCAGAAGAAAGAAGGGAAACGTTCAAATTTGTACTACTTGGCTTAATAATTGGCGAACAAAGAGTATAAAGCTAATCCTAATTGGAGTGACGGCTCTTTGCTGGGCTATTTGATCAAGTTGAAATGGTATGATTTTTAAGCAAAACAATCTTAACTCTTTTCTACAGGTCATCTTTAGAGGAACATATTGGACAAAAAGTTAGGCATTGCTATCTAAAGAAAAAGAAATGAGGAACCTAAAGAAAGTTTGCCATAGCTTGGAAATCACTACGATGGAGATTTTCAACAAGTTTGGGTGAACGTACAGAAGTAGGATTCAAGCCAAGGGTTTTGGATTAAATTTACTTCGGTTTCCTTTGTATCTTTGTATTGTGAGGTTCTGTTTCAGAGTGCAAACTTTCAGTTTCTACTGTAAGCAGGCTGGGTACAACATTTTAGAGCTGTTTGTATCGTTTCTATGGCTGTAACTACTCGCTTTGAGTGTGGAGGCCGGACACTCCTCAATCTAAAAAAAGGCTTTGATTCGGTCGACTGGCGTAGCCCTTGAGAAGAGGCTAGTGTGGTGGCTATGTCAACACGGGAGAGGGGTGGCCGGATACATGGGTAGGCTGCACTACTGCAGTTCACCGAGGGGTGGCCGGATACTCTGGGCTGGATTCTGTAGAAAAGCAATACCGTGCACCCCCGCCCTATGCGATTGAGGACCCGGAACGCAGTTTTTTGGCGGACGGACGCTCAGCGTCCCTTACGCCCAGCCAATAGGAGGAGCGCTGCGCATGGTCCCACATGACCACACTCCAAACGTTTTCACCGTCTCCCACTACAATACGTTTATACAATCATGTATTTCGTATTTGTACTTTCTGACACATACGTATTATTGTTCCGACTATACCTCTTCGTGTCCTCTGCCGTCCTCTACTCCTATCTCTGCATTCTCTCACCTGCACATCCTCCACTACTATCGCTTCTCGCCGCCGCCGCCGCTTCCGCCACCGCAGCCACAGCAAGAAGCCTCCGGTTGCTGCTCTGCCCCCTCCTCCGGCCGTCGTTTACTCTACATTCTATTCTCGATGAATGCTTGCTGCGCTAGCTGCTGCCCTCTTCCGTGCTCCTGAATCTCTTCTCTGCCTCCGTCCGCCGCTCGGTTCTCGCCGGCATCACCGGACCCGCAGATCTATAGAGCACTTCTCTGCAGCTCCTCTACTCTGCTTGCTCCTCTCGTCGTCGGTGCTTCAGATCTGCACGCCGCTCCAATGGCAGCAGATCCGGTCTGATCCGGTCTTCTTGCTCCTCTCGACATTCTGATAGATTCACAGTCTCTTACTCTACCTCTCCTCCGTGGCGTCACTGTTCAACACTACTGGCCGCCGAAACCTGCTTCCGTCAGCATCTCTCCTCATCATAGCACAGACTCTGGTCGATTCTTGCTTTCTGCAGATCGAAGGTATTTCTAGCTCAAGCGACATCCTGATTAGGAGCCAGTTGCTTTAGGACCCAGTTAGCATTAATGATATTCTGAAGTGATATTATCATTAGCTGAAGTAGAGTTGATGCTTTAGGAGCCAGTTAGCACTAGTGATATTCTAATGTAATATTCTCATTAGATGAAGTATAGTCGTTGCTTGATAGGTGAGGAAGGGAAACCAACTGTGAAAGAGAGAGAGCCGTGTTACTAGTTCATGCGTATTCTATTATTGTTTGTAAAATAGGCCTCCTTTTACAGAGGGTTCTCATTTACATTATAGATAAGACAATCTAATGAAAACCTTCCTAACGAACAGATTACTTTCCACCCTATGCAACATAACTTGATAACTAAGTTGCTGGGGCTGCTAGGATTCAGGCCCTAGCAGCTATGGCTACTCCCTGCTGGTGAACCTCCTGATGGGCTGGAATGGCTGCTCATGAATGGCCATGAGACTTTGACTGTGTTCTGATGACATGGCAAACTCATTTAGTTTCAATAATACTTGACATACACAACAAGAGTGAATGTTTCAAAGTGATTTTCGTTAGCCATGAGACTTTGACTGTATGATATTCTGTCAATTAGTATTTAAAAAATTTAAATGCCAACAAGAATAAAATATGAAAAGAAATTAACTTATTTCGGACATGTGATTATTTACTTACTGCAAAATCAGACTCAAACAGGTGCCTCCAACATAAAGGAAACTGTGGAGCATATATGTCTTTATCGAGCTGTCCAATCCGACGGATTGAAATATCAAAAACATCATCAGACAATATACGATTGTTTGTAAATTCCTCTTTCATCATGTTGCCTTTGATCTCAATGAATCTTGGATACTCATGCATGATCCAACACCTACAAGAACATGAGATGGCACAAGTGATTGTTAAATATTAAACAACATGATACTTGGACAGATTACAAGTCCAAAAGTAGATATAAATTTTTGCAGATCAT
Source organism: Urochloa ruziziensis (assembly GCA_015476505.1). Lineage (NCBI taxonomy): Eukaryota > Viridiplantae > Streptophyta > Magnoliopsida > Poales > Poaceae > Urochloa > Urochloa ruziziensis. The sequence continues at coordinate 40,616,264 of CM027126.1, read as the reverse complement.
ACCTATACAGCTCATCACTGTTTGTTGTAGAGAGCCAATCAAAGAATTTGTGTGTTATATAGAGGTCTCTAGGTGGATGATCTAAACCCAATGCCCAGTGTGATAATGCCAGGCTGCCTACTTGAGCTTCCTTTTTATGCAAAGGAGAATTACTATACTCTGCTTCAATGCTCATAGCATTCAAATCAAGTGACTTTATTGTAGACAACATCTTGAGTGACAGATCAGCCCCAGCAAAAAGTTTGTTCTCGGTAGTTGGAGAATATCTTGGTGTAATAGAACACATCTTCATAGGCGCTGAACAATTTAGTTGGAGTTAGAGATGGGGTGTGGTGTTATAAAACAAAAAAACAAGGAGGTTGCATATGTTACCGTCATTTCCTGACTCGGTACCACTAAGCATGTCATCAGAACTTCTGCGTCTACCTTCCAACTTTCTCATTGAATCAGCTGATGAATGGTTAGCTTGACTGTTGTTGTGGTGATCAATGTATTTGACAGCAAAATTGATATTCTCTTTTACTAAGGCTGCAGTACAAGCACGACTGTACTTGTGAATATGTTGCAAACACCTAGCATTGTGGAGTCTCAATGCTTCTATAAGTGGGGGTTCTATCTGCAATGATTGCAAAATATTTGGTAAATCTAAATGTACTACAAGATTCATAGCTCAAAAGAAACTAGACAAACAAGTATTTATGGAGGAATACCTGTCCTTGGTACTTTTTCCTGATGAATGCAGAGAAATCAAGAACTTCAGTGTCCAACAAGGGTGTAGGTGAAATTTGAGTTTCAAAACCCAATGGAAAGCTGCTGCTGGATGCAGGTGAAGTGCTAACTGCTACCTTGGTCATACTAAAATGGCTTATATCCAAATAAGCCTGAATTTTGTAGAAGTAGGGAGATGCAAGAGATGGCACTCATCAAGAAGTTCAGAGATTGCCGCAATCACGTCAAATTTGTTGCTCATTATCAAGATGCTCCTTGACTGCAAAACGACTGCATATCAGTTTGGTTGCACACAAAAAAAAGGCACCAACAAAATAATGTTCATATTCTATATGGGAATTCTACTGCTTTCATGACTGGTATAATTTCTTAGCATTAAAGAAAGTGGAAATGTATTACAGCACCTTGCCAAACTAATTACAGTAACTGAATATCTTATAAGCTCACATGTCTGAAATGTATTACAGCACCTTGCAAAACTAATGAAGTGAGTCAAGGTAGTCAACTACTGTCTGCAGTAGAGGAAGCTGCAGTAGAGGGAAAGAAAATTAATAAGGACAAATGTATGAAGAAAAAGCATGCAGAAAAATGTATGAGAACTTGATGTCACAAAGTTATATATTCATGATTTAATATTCTTAACCAGAACTTTAATCATATCAATCAAATTCTGTAGTTTGTAATTTGTAAACTCTAACAAGCTCTATCCCAGATTTTACATCTCGATGAGGTGCTATACCAAATTTGGTGAACCATATAAAAGCTAAAACATATGCTGCAAAATTATGTGATATGAGAGGTATTAACAATGCTATTAGTCTTTCTTTTATACTCGTGTTTTTTTTTGCACAAATTTAGATAAATGAAGCTAATACAGAACCTGGACTTGCATCTGAGACAAGGGGCTACAAGGGCTAATAACAATGCAGGTCTTACTAGTTACCACAGGACGCAACTGATAGCTGCATTCAAAATTGAAAATACGGTTTTGTCAGAATAATGTAGGGGCTCAGTCAGGGTTCAAGAAATAGATCTGGGTTCATTGGAGCAAAGAGCTTAGTGGAAATCATACCAGAGTGATTTCTCCGCATCAATAGCCATGAAGACCAAGCGAGCAGCGGCATCTGGACCACGACGTCGAGAATGGAGGAAAGGATTCCAGCGTCGGCATCTCGAGCACAGCGGAGACATGAGGAGAGGAGGCTGCGACAGCGAAGATGGAGGAGAGGAGGCTGCGACGGCGAGGAGCAACGAGGAGCACGACAGCGGCGAACAGCGCCACACAGCGACGGCCGAGTGCAGCCGGCCGACAAATTGAGAGAAGAGAGTAGCCTGCGGCGGCGAGGAGAGAGATAAGGGCGGCGGCGAGAAGAGAGAGAGCAAAAATATTCTGTAGGGACCACAAAAGAATACAAGCTAGTGGAAAAAGAACAATACTGAGAGAATACAAGATGTTGTGAACCCTTGCACGAATCGCGAAGCAACATTGAATGGCCGCTTGATAAGGGACGCTGAGCGGAGGTGCGCTAGGAGTCATTTTCGGAGGACCCGTTAGTCACACAGCTGGGACCTTTGTTCTCTGCCAGTCTAGACGTCTAGTCACCCACGAGGCCACGACGCGTACCATAGTGTCACACCCTGAAATTCCTCAATTTCAGGATGTGAATTTAGAGAATAATTAAACAATGATTTTCTCTTAATTTTAAATTTTTTCTAACATTTATTTATTTTACAGAGAATTTAGCGTAGAAAAAAACAGTGGTTTGTGTTTTTAAAAATAAATAAGTTGTTATTTGTGTGTTGCATTCATGCCGACGCATCTTCGTGTTTCATGAGTGCAAAGTTTTAAAAAACTCGTTTATTTAACGTTTAGGTTCTTCTGAGAATTTTTTAGACTTTTCTAAAATTTATTCTCCTCTTCCTAAAGCTAATTCTATTTATTAAAAGGCTCTATAATCCTCTTCATGAGCTCTAAATATTTTATTTGGATTCATCATGTCCCAAACTATCTTTGAGCCACTAACAAGCTTTGCCGCCCGATTCGCCGATCTACGTCCGTCGCCGTTCGCCGTCCTCATGCCTTCGCCCAAGGAGCCCCATCGCGCAATGCTCGAGCTTCCGCCATCTCCGCCATCAATTCCAGCGACCTCCATCCATCACCATCGCCGGCGAGACACAAAGAACCATCGACCATCACAATGGAATGAAGGTCCAGTCACCCGTACAAATAACTCCTTTGTCATATTATTTCATTTTCTAGGTACCCTATGTTATGACCCAAGAACACTAGCAGTAGGATCTAGCGGGGAAAAACCATGAAGAACTTGTCTAGTTGTTGATCCATAGGGAAAAACCGAGAGATAGAGAGGAGAGTGGATAACAGTGGTCATACCCTCGCCTTGGGGAAGAGCCGCCGAGGTGGACATCGCGTTCTGTCGGTGAAGTCCGCGCACGGGCGGCGACGGGCGGTGTAGAGGCAGGCCGGCGTCCGGGACGGCGTCGGCGGCGTGGCAGTGGCGGCGGTGCTTCCCGTCACTGGCTGCGCCCCCTTTAGGATCGGTCTAGGGTTGTGTCAGTGGGGTGTGGCGGCTAGCGGTGAACCTCGTACTGCGAGCCGCTGGCCCCCACCTCTCTTTATAGCGCAGTGTGACGGGGGCCCACCAACCATGTAGGGTTGGGCGCCCCCGATCAGGGCGCGGATCAAGGGCCCAATGGACCGTTGGGCCCATTGGTGAAGAGATCAATCTAACATTCTCCCCCTTGATCTCACCGTATACTTTTAACTTCTTCTTTTCACTTTTATTTGTTTCATCATGGATTAGTGTATAGAACTATATTATCGTCACGGTCTCACGCCGATAGAATCAACAGCTACAACACACCTCTCTGTGTTGAAACAAAAACTTTTCTCTTTTCGGGCCCTTTCAATCCAAGGATCTTAGGCTTTCCCTTAAACCCATGCCGGCTAAATGTTCACTGAACACACTGGGTGGGAGGCCTTTCGTTAGCGGATCAGCTAGCATATTCTTTGTTCTTATGTGCTCGAGACTTATAGTTTGATCCTGGATTTTCTCTTTCACAACATAAACTTTATCTCTATAGGTTTGGAAGCATTACTTGATCTGTTGTTGTGAGCATAGAATACTGCGGGCTCATTATCGCAGTACATTCTGAGTGGCCTTTGAATACAATCTACCACTCTTAGACCGGGTACAAATTTCTTTAACCACATTGCCTGCACTGTAGCCTCATAACATGCTATGAACTCAGCATACATCGTAGATGATGCAGTGAGAGTTTGCTTTGAGCTTCTCCACGATATAGCTCCTTTTGCGAGAGTAAATATATATCCCGACGTCGACTTTCTATCATCTTGGTCCCCCGCAAAATCTGAATCTGAATACCCTTTTATCTCTAGGGAATCAGATCTTCTGTAAGTAAGCATGAGGCCTTTTGTGCCCTGTAGATAACACATAGCTTTCTTTACCATATTCCAGTGATCTATTCCTGGATTCTTTTGATATCTGCCCAGAACCCCGGTTACGAAAGCTATGTCAGGGCGTGTACATGTTTGAGCATATTGCAAGCTTCCAACAGCGGAAGCATACGGTACCGATTTCATACACTCCTTTTCATATTCAGTGCTGGGACACTGAAAATGCCCATGTCGATCACCTTTGACTATGGGAGCAGGCGATGGTCTGCACGCATGCATACTGAATCTTTTTAAAACCTTTTCTAAGTATGCCTTCTGTGACAGTCCTAAAACCCCATTTCTTCTATCTCGGTGAATCTCAATGCCCAAGACATACGACGCTTCACCAAGATCTTTCATATCAAAGTTTGAGGACAAAAATTTCTTTGTCTCTAGTAGCAGACTAATATCATTGCTAGCAAGCAAGATATCATCCACATACAGGACTAGGAAAATATATTTTCCATTCTTAAACTTTGCATAAATGCAATTGTCCTCCACATTTGCTTTAAACCCAAATTTCTTTATGATACTATCAAACTTTAAATACCACTGTCTAGAGGCTTGCTTTAATCCATAAATGGATTTCTTTAGGCGACATCCCATACTTTCATTTCCTTTCACGACAAAACCTTTCGGTTGAGCCATGTAAACATTTTCCTCCAAATCACCATTGAGGAATGCCGTCTTTACATCCATCTGATGTAACTCTAAATCAAAGTGTGCCACTAATGCCATTATAATTCTGAAGGAATCCTTACATGAGACTGGAGAAAATGTCTCATTGTAATCTATCCCTTCTCTTTGTGTAAACCCTTTTGCCACAAGTCGTGCCTTAAACCTTTCTATATTCCCTCTGGAGTCATACTTAGTTTTGTAGACCCATTTGCAGCCTACTGTTTTGGCTCCTTTAGGAATTTCCTCTAAGTCCCAAACACTGTTGGAACTCATCGATTTCATCTCATCTTCCATGGCTTCCAGCCACTTTGATGAGTGAGCACTTCTCATGGCTTCTTCATATGAAGTGGGATCGCCCTCCATATGATACTCATCTGTAACCACTTCTGTATTATAAACTTTATAAATATCAGGAATGGCTGGTTTTCTGACTCTCCTAGGCCTGCCAGGGGCCTGTATCTCTGGCACATTTTGTGCCTCAACTTCTGGCACATTCTGTGCCTCATCTTCTGGCACATTCTGTGCCTCATCTTCTGGCACATTTTCTATGTGGGGCGGTTGCTCTTCCTCCTGTGCTACAATGGGTTCAATCGGCTCCTGAAGGACAGGTGCTGGATCTTCACCCAATGTTGACACGGGCGGAGTGACAACAGGTGCTGGCGTCGCAGCAACAGGAGCTGACGGCGCAGCAAGAACAGGCAGTGAGAAATATGGCTCCTCAATCATTGGAATAGGCACATACACCCGCTTTTCCTCAAGATCAACCTTTCTCACAACCGTGCTCCCCCTCATCATTTCATCCTCTAGAAAAATAGCATGTCTCGTTTCCATAAACTTTGTATATCCATTTGGACAATAGAAACGAAAACCTTTTGACTTTTCTGGATAGCCAATGAAATGACAGCTTACTGTTTTGGGATCTAGCTTCCCAATGCTTGGGTTAAACATTTTAGCCTCAGCTGGGCTCCCCCAGACCCGCAAGTGGTTTAAAGAGGGTACTTTTCCAGTCCATAATTCATACGGTGTTTTAGGCACCGATTTACTTGGTACTCTATTAAGAATATGGATAGCAGTTTTTAATGCCTCCATCCACAAACTCAATGGCAAAGTGGAGTAACTCATCATGCTGCGCACCATATCCATCAGTGTACGGTTACGCCTTTCTGCTACTCCATTTTGCTGAGGCTCGCCCGGCGTGGAGTACTGGGCTACTATACCATTCTCTTTTAAGAACCTTGCAAAAGGTCCAGGAACCTGTCCATATGGGGTATGTCTACCGTAGTACTCCCCCCCACGGTCAGACCTTACTACTTTAATTCTTTTATCAAGCTGATTTTCAACTTCAGCTTTGAATATTTTAAATTTATCCAGCGCTTCCGATCTTTCTTTAATTGGATAAATATAACCATAGCGGGAGTAATCATCTGTGAATGTTATGAACAAGTCATAGCCATCCATGCTTTTCACAGGAAAAGGACCACATATATCTGTGTGGATTATCTCTAAAATTCCTGCGCTTCGGTTGGCTCCCTTTTTAATTTGCTTTACGTATTTTCCTTTAATACAATCTATACATTGTTCTAAGTCAGAGAACTCTAATGGAGGAAGAATTTCATTCTTTACGAGGCTCTCTATTCTCCCCCTCGAAATATGGCCTAAACGACAGTGCCATAATTTCGCTGACATACCATGAGTTCTCTTTCTTTTCTTTGACGAGGATACAATCACATTCACATCACAGACAATATGAACTTTATCACAAAGTGACAACAAATATAACTCATTGTGAAGGAAAGCAACACCAACACAATTATTATCAAAATAAATCTCACATTTGCCACCACCAAAATGGCAATCATAACCGTCTGTGTCTAAGCGGGAAATGCTTATTAAGTTTCTGTTTAAAGAAGGAACATAAAGAACATCTCTAAGTACAAGCTCGAAGCCATCAACTAGCACTAAGCAGATGTCGCCCACAGCTTCTACTTCAGCTTGGACTCCGTTCGCGACTTCAACGTGTCTTTCTCTTCTTTGCGTAGTCCTCGTCGAAAGGAATCCCTGTAAAGAATTTGCAACATGAACCGTTGCACCTGAGTCAATCCACCAAGTAGATTTGGAATACTTTATATACAGGGATTCATTTACAAAAGATATAATGTTCTCACCATGCTTTGCCATGATCTTCTTTAGGTGCTATGGACATTCTTTCTTGTAGTGTCCAAACTTCTTGCACTCAAGGCACTGACCCTCTTTCACTGGAAAGGGTTTCTGCTGATTCTGAGACTGGTTCTGCTGTGGATACATGGGAGCTTTGCCATTGTTCTTTGAGGAGGAGCCTGTCTGGAAGTTCTTTTTCTTGTTGTCTCTCACATAGTTGAGAGAACCATTATTTCTTTCTTTGATCTTGTCCTCTTCCTCAACACACATGGCAATCAACTTTTCCATGTCCCAGTTGTCTGGGATCAAACTGTAGTTGGTGGCAAAGTTATCAAACTCTTTAGGCAGTGAAGCAAAGACCATAGTCATCACGTGCTTTGGAGTAAACTCCAGATCATGCGGCTTCAGCTTTGAATTTAAACTGTACATCCTGAGGATGTGCTCTCTTATGCCACCACCTGTGTACTTCTGTGTAATCAGCTGCCTCATCAGCTGAAGACCATAAGTCTTTGAAGAACCAGTAAACTGATTCTTTATCTTTTGAAGGTAGTCACCAGCGGACTCAACCTCCTCGATAGAGCCCAAAATAGCTGGCTCAATCACATTCTTTAGGTCCAACATGCACTTTGTGTTAGCATTGGTCCATGTCCTGTTCTCTATGCTCCATGACATTACTGCCTGAGCATGATCTCTTTCCTTTTTCTCCCATGTCTGATCAGTGTCAGCAGCCTCTCTTTCAATCTTTTCCGGCTCAACGGGCTTTGGTGCATTTAGCACCCATGTGACCTCTCCACAGGCGAAAGCCAAGTCAAGCTTCTGCCTCCACTCTGCGTAGTTGTCCCCTTTGAGTTTTGGGATCTCTTTGATGCAAGTCATCAAGTAGTGACCTCCTGAAAGTCACGAGTAAAGGTGAGAACAATAATAACAACAATTGCATATATTAACTCCAACGTTGGTCAAAAATAATATATACAACTGCCTATGCAATTTAAATCTACATCACCGTTGGGCAGAAATAGAAATAAATGCACATATTCTTTAATCATGACAATAATATTAACAACGTTGGTCATAAAATAAATTGCCACAATTTATTTCAAGTAATAAACTTTTTAAACTTGCTCAAAATTTAATTTTCCCGTTGGTTCCAATTAAATTAGAGAGCAATAGATTAACTTTACGCAGCGGAAACTATAAAATTTATGCAAATTCAGAAGCAATACACTGTAAAAAAAATTGTAACTTTTCGCTAGACAAATTATCCCGTTGGTTCAAATTTGAATAGGCATCAAAACTATACATAATTCATCAAGAAAATGCTTCTGAAAACGCTAAAATAAAATAAAAGACGAAACTGTGCGGAAACTTTAACTTTCGGCCCATTTGAAAAAATAGCCCACAGGTGAAAGTCTAAAACACCTCCTCCTACTTTTGCACGCGGCCGAAAAACACCCGCGCGGCCCACTGTTCGCTCGTGCGCGCTCCGCTCACGGCCCAATACTCGCGGCTCGGCCCAGCTGGCCGCACCGCGCTCGCCCGCGTCCCAGGCCGCAACCTGGGCCTGGGCCGGGAAACTCTATGCCCGCGTGGGCCAAAACCGGCCCAGCGGCCGCCAGCTGCTCACAGCCGTCGATCAAGATCGACGGTTGTCCGTCGATTTCGGCGGTTTAAAAACCGCGCGGCCGTCTCCCCCCGAACCCTAGGGTTCGCATTCTTTCTCCCCCCGTTTCTCTCCGCCCGACTCGGGCGGTGCGCCGCCGGCGGCTCTGCCGCCGCGCCGGTCGCTCCGCCGCCGCGCCATGGCCGGCGGCTCCTCTCCCCAGACCCAAACACCAGATGCTCTGCTCCCCCTTGCTTCTCTCGCGATGAAAAAACCCGAAGGCGTGCGACGCGGCGGCCACCCATGGCGACCGGAGGAGCGTGATGGCGCCGCCGCGAGCCCTCTCGCCGGCGCGCGCGCTCGCCCTAGGGTGAGCGCGCCGCCGTCGAGCGGCTTCGTGGCTGCACCCCGGAGGCGAAGACGAGGCGCCACACAGGCCGCCTCGATCCGCCCCGCCCCTGTGCCGCGCGAGGCGTCCCTCTGCGTGGTGACTGTGGACGGCGGCGAGGAGCGCCTGGAAGGTAAGCGCATCTAGCGCCGCCGCCTCTTTTCTCTGTGCTGGAATCTAGGGTTTCGGGTAGGGATCTAGGGTTAGGTTTATGGGTTTGACTCCTCTGTTTTCTTTTCGTTTCTTTGGATTGGATTTGAATCCCCTCTTTTCTTTCTTCTTTCTTTCGATCTGGACCGACATGATCTTTCTCTTTTCTGTTTGTGGTTCTTTCTCGATCCAAAACCGAACGCAACCCCGATCTAGGTCGCTAGACTCGGCTATCTGATACCAATGTTATGACCCAAGAACACTAGCAGTAGGATCTAGCGGGGAAAAACCATGAAGAACTTGTCTAGTTGTTGATCCATAGGGAAAAACCGAGAGATAGAGAGGAGAGTGGATAACAGTGGTCATACCCTCGCCTTGGGGAAGAGCCGCCGAGGTGGACATCGCGTTCTGTCGGTGAAATCCGCGCACGGGCGGCGACGGGCGGTGTAGAGGCAGGCCGGCGTCTGGGACGGCGTCGGCGGCGTGGCAGTGGCGGCGGTGCTTCCCGTCACTGGCTGCGCCCCCTTTAGGATCGGTCTAGGGTTGTGTCGGTGGGGTGTGGCGGCTAGCGGTGAACCTCGTACTGCGAGCCGCCGGCCCCCACCTCTCTTTATAGCGCAGTGTGACGGGGGCCCACCAACCATGTAGGGTTGGGCGCCTCCGATCAGGGCGCGGATCAAGGGCCCAATGGACCGTTGGGCCCATTGGTGAAGAGATCAATCTAACACCCTAATGATGTCATGCCTATATGGTGCTTTATAATTCCGTTTTCCCTTTTCTTCTACACGCACATATGCATCACGATGGACCAGCAAGCAAGCCAGCTGCAAGTTGATGGCGCGTTTGCTGACTACGCCTTTGTTCTCCTTGGCTTTCAGTCACGGCAAGGCCGGGCAGATATCAGTGCTTGCCTCCGATTTTTTTTCCAATCTGCCGATCAGCACGTACTACACGAGTTCGAGTTGGACCCTGCCATCGCTATGCATCAGAGTTGGCACGAGACCGAGATCGAGTCCGACCGAGCCTTGATACATTTCCTATAAACAGCAAACGACAACATCCTGGACTCTCCCTTTTCACATCATACCTTTTGCAAGTCCCCTGCGTGCACTAGCTCCTTTGCTAAGCCGCGGTCAACCTCGTCCGGCCAAGCCCTAGCGTGCCGCCGCCCCTGAGCATGAAGTTGCTGCCGAGTGCCGACTTCTTCCGCCGCCGGGCGAAGCCGTCTCCGCTTGGAGCTTCGCAACGCCATGCCGAAGACCCGCGGCCAAGCCACGTCGCACACCCGCCGCTGGTCCTCGTCGCCTCGACCCCGTCGGAGCGCCGACGCTCGAGAAGCCGAGCGACCACCGCGTCGATTGGCCGTGTCAAGGTGCCGCAGGCAGTCCCGTCCCACGAATTTTATGGGCCCTTGGGCTAGCAAGACACCAAGGGCCCGACAATCTAATATTTTAATAAAACAATTACAGTATATAATAGTATTAATAAGAGATAACTTGTAGCATACATAGTATATATTTAATTCTTCTCGGAAAAGTAACAATGCATCAAAGAAGATAAAAAGGGGCAAAAATAACTATGATGGTTATCTCAAATAAATGTATAGTGCTTTAGTGCTTTTTAAAAAAAGGTGTTTTTGGGCATTTCTTGATGCAAAATCTTCAAGAACACTTTCAAGATCATTTGTATCTAAAATATACATACATGGTATATCGTGCAAGGTATAATGTATTATACAAACTTGGTAGATTCATGGGCCCTCAGCCTGATGGGCCCCTGGCCATCGCACCGGCTGACCCCCCCTCTAAGACGGGCCTGGCCGCAGGAGGACGCCGTCGTCGCCAAGACCTTCGCCGCGGCTGCGCTGCAGCCGGCGAATGTCGTCCTGGCTCCTGTCTTCACCACGCCATGGCGAAGCCCGACCGTTCCATCGTCGCTGTCACCCTGATCGAGCTGCAGTAGGAGGAGCTGAAGCATGTCTTCTCCGCTAAGGTTGAACCGTAGCAGTCGTCGACGCCGTCGAGTTCGATCTCCGCACGTCGCCGGTCATCATGCGTGAGTACTCCATCGTGTTTCCGATCTCTTCCTTATTCTGTTGTTTTTCTGCTCAATCGTGCCTCTTGATCGAGTGTCCCAATGCCATGGCCTCACGTATATAGTTTTCTAGTACACCGTCTGCAGATCGGCATGGACATCCTCAGTTGCTGCTGCCTGCGCGTCCAGCGAACCTACACGCTGGATGTTTCTTCCCAAGCCAGCCACCAGCCATGCAAGTCTACACGTACATCATGGTGAGCAATGTTCTTAATAGCTACTCCATTGTATGCCCTTGGATGAGCTACGTGTGGCCATGCAATGCATACTTTTCTGTGCAGTGCACTTCCTGCCCAATACACACATGTTGATATCGTGCATAATTATGCAATAACCCTTGTTCTTTCCTTTGGCTAAATAATTAGGTTTTCTACTCTAAAGTTCCAGCATGATCAAAGCTCTGAAGTCCTACTGTTATCATCAATGATTTGTAGTATATAACCTATTTCAAGTACTACAAAACTTGCCCACCGTTACTTTGCTAACTTGATAGCCTTGATGATTCACTTCATTTATTCTTTCTTTGTTTCTTGCGTCAATGACATATCCTGCGCAATGAATTCTGATTTGTTCCTACTAACACAACATGCTTATTCCTTGACAACTTTGTTTATCTCATATCTTTCCCATTTTAAATCCAATATTAACGCTTCTTGCACTCATGTGACCGTAGTAGCGAGCTCCTTTGTTTAGTACGCTCTTTAAAAGCTTTTATTTTGATTGGTGTATTGTTCTTAGTTGTCTTTGTTTGCTTGCTATAGAATGTTTGCTTTGCTTGGATGATTACTGTGAGTAAAAAGAACGCGGTTCTAGAGCTTGAAGAGTTGAAGAATATTCTGAGCAGCTATTCTCTGGAATTAAGGCAAGTGTGTCCTTGTGCTTTTATCCCAATAATTATACTTAATCACCATTGCATGTGCTTGCATTTAATATTGATGGGTCCTATTAAGGAGTGCGTAGTCTTTTATGCTTATTCCTTGTCTGCCTGGGTCTATCTTTATGTTGGGTAGCACTGCTAGTTGCTATACTTGGGTTATTGGTGGTTCTAATGAACAATAATGATAAACTTGCTTTACTTTATGCTATACCTCTGGTTAACACAAGATTATATGATTTAATCGGAACATGGAGAACCACCCGGGAAAACAGTACAACCATAAGACTAATGGGCTCTGGTATTGGCTAATTAATTAGAAACTCTAGCTTGGGATAGTCTTACCTGGACTGGGCAAGAGGGGAAGCGTTGACGGTGTATAGCCCGGCCCTCTTGGGAAGTCGCCTTTGCTAAGATGTGCCCATTAGAGAGGGTTATGCCTGCTTCGTCTTGAAACCTTAGCGGACTATCACTTGTTAGGAAATCTTTGTAAATACCTCGTAGCGTCCCTATGTTGGAGGTACGACCATGGGCCCACAGGGCGCATGAATTGACCCCAGGCAGAGTCGTACCAGGCGTGAAGAACACGAGTAGAGTTCTACAAGGACTCTTCTCGATTTGGAAACCAGTCGTATGACTTGTAAACTACTCGGATTGCCTTTTAGAGTAATCTCCGAGTAGTAATTGGTTAGGATTCTATCCGAAACCTACCTTGTAACCCTGTCCGCCGTGTATATAAGGCTGGGCAGGGACCCTCTCCAAAACACGATCTCATCAATACCAATCACCACACAGGACGTAGGGTATTACGCCTCCTAAGCGGTCCGAACCTGTCTAAAATCCTGAGTCTCTTTGCCTTTGCGTTCCTGATCTCGGCGAAACCCACCTGAAACTCTACTACCTCGGGATGCCCCTCGGTAGGATCGACGGTAGAACACCGACATCTGGCGCGCCAGGTAGGGGTTTTCCTCGAAGATCCCGTGGAGAACGCAATGGTGACCTACAATCAAGCTGAAGCGCCTCAGGAGGGCACAACGTTCTCCTTCGGCTCGTGGGTCTACGTCGCCGACGGCTCGGGTGGTTTCTATAGCTACCACGAGACGCCTGTCGAGTTGAAGCAGGGGCAAGCGCCCGTCATAGAAGATTTGGCCGAGCAACTCGGCGAGATCACACTCGCGGACCTCATCCGCGGGCAAGAGTCCGAGTCGACTACGACTACGGAGAAGAAGACAACCTTCCCACCCCAATTCCCGTTTGGACTCCGTAATTCGACCCACGTGTATTGTGAGACGTTACGGAGCCAGTTCGAGTCCTTTATGGACTCGGACAGGGAAGTTCCAGTCCGAGTTATGGCAGGACACGCCAACTCTCTGAGCCAAGCGGTCCCCGAATGCCACTCAGACTCGGACGAGGAGTCACTACAAGACGATGGTGAACACGACCTCGTGATCTTCGCCACGCCTGAAGGAAGATCAGTCTACCAAAGAGACAGGATCCCACGGGACGTCTACGAGTCCCGCCAGATCTTTGTACTCTTTGGGTCTGACGCTACTGAAGACCTGCCGTTCCAGCACGGCACACCACTGCTGCCAGAAGAGGAAAGCTCTACGGAGCTCGTCACTCCAAGCTCCAGCGACTCTGTCGAGCCCAATCGACAAGTCTTCATGGCTGGTACTGCAGCGGCTAGAGATGTCGACAACGACCCACGCTACGTGTTCGAGCTCGAGGGAGATATCTCCGAGAATGAAGACCCACCCACTGGCGAAACCACTCAAGCGGCCGCGGACAGAGAAATCCGGAACAATAGGAGGGCTCAGCGCCGCCTAAACGCTCACAATCGCGTCACGGCTGGTCGCAACCTCGCTCAAGAGTTCGCTCGAGTGGCACGCTACGACTCTCCTATGGCTAACACTATGGAGATTGCTTACCACGTCCGCAGTCTGCCAAGAACTCCAGAGACGGCATCTGCACTCGAGAGGATCAACGACATTTGCCGCACCCTCGACAAAGCTGTCGCCGCCTCACCAGCGCGCAGCGAAGAAGTCGAGAGCAGCGGACGACAACATCCCCGCAACAAGAATCGTCCCCCAAACCCCAACCGAATGGGAGAAGGCAACCGCGCAGAAGGCGCACCCCCATGCCGACCAGAGGATGATCGTCAACGAGGCGGACGCACTCACCGCAACGACCCGGCTACATCATCTCACGGGCCGGCACACAGTGTCAACCTCCGGCACACTATCAACGCCAATCGCGACGCGCGCTCCATCCTTGAATCCAAGAGGCGTGATGAAGCCCAGGGTACAAGGAAGAAGAAGACGAGTACCCAATGTTCTCGAGGGACATCCGGATGACGGTTTACCCGCAGCCATTTAAACCAGTCGGCTTCGAGAAGTACAACGGCAAGACCTCCCCCGAGTCATGGTTGCGCATCTACTCTACGGCCATCGAGTGCGCGGGTGGCAACAGCGCCATCAAGTGCAGGTATTTCCCAATGGCACTCGAGCCTGCGCCACTCACATGGTTTGAAAACCTGCCACGACGCTCCATCGACTCCTGGGAACGCCTGAAGAAGATCTTCGTGTCGAACTTCCAAGGCACATACAGTCGCCCCAAGACTCGACACGACCTCGCCATGTGCAAGCAGCACAAGAGAGAAAGTGCGCGCGACTACATGCGCCGCTTCATGGAAATCAAGACTCTGGTGGTGGACGTTTCTGACCGCGACTGCATCGACTTGTTCCAGAACGGCATCACCAACAGGTTCTTTGACAGGCAATTTGGCCTGCATCGACCAAGGACTCTGGACGCACTGCGTGATCAAGTCGAGACGTGGTCCGAGCAAGAAGACCGTGATCTCGAGAAGTATGGCCCTCCCCAGGGTAGGGAGAGGCACAACAACAAAGGTCAGCAGGGCTCCCAGAACAACAAGCGCAAGCCCGACGACACAGTCGCGGCTCTGGAGACTGGCATGCGGAGCCAGAAGAATAACTACCCTGGCAAGAGCGACGTTGAGAAGATCATGGACAGGCCGTGCCCAATGCACCCGAAGCACAAGCACACCATGGGCCAGTGCTATGATCTCCAACGCATATACGCCGAGAAGGATCAAGAGACCAAGGCCAAGAAGAAGACGGCAAGGGAACCACTCGATCCCGAGGCCAAGAACAAGGACAGGGCGGAAGACGAAGAAGAAGACGACGAGGAGGATCGGACGAACAAGTTCCAAAAGCCCAAGAACGTACTCATGGTTATCATGGGGGGCGACTATGGATTCCCCACTCGGAGGAAGCATAAGCTCGCTCTACGGCACATAATGGCAATTGAGCCAGCCGTCCCCAGGTACCTAAAGTACTCGGAGGTTCCGATCACCTTCTCCAGGGCGGACCAATGGAACAGCTACGACGAAACAGGGCAATTGCCACTCGTCCTGGACCCTACGGTGGCAGGATCACAGCTCACCAAGGTGCTCATCGACGGCGGGGCAGGGCTGAACGTGCTATTCTCTGGCACTCTGAAGAGGATGAGACTCGACATTGAAAAAATGTTGACTCCCACCGACTCCCCGTTCTACGGCATTGTCCCTGGTAATGGTAGTCTTCCCCTCGGACAAGTCACATTACCAGTCACATTTGGCACGCAGGGGAACTACAGGACAGAGTACATCAAGTTCGAGGTCGCAGACTTCGAAACTTCGTATCAAACGATCCTGGGACGTCCTGCGTTGGCCAAGTTCATGGCCATCCCCCACTATGTCTACCTCGTCCTCAAGATGTCAGGACCCAAAGGCGTCATCTCCATCCGCGGCGACTTGCGACGGTCATACAACTGCGACAGAGAGGCTGTGGAGTTCGCGGCTACCACTCAGGTACCCAACGCCATGGCCCAGATCTTCGCAGCGGCTCAAAAGCTGAAGCAGACAGAATATGAAGTCCCAAGCAAGGAGCCCGGAGCACACAAGGCGGCCGTCCCTGAAGACGTGGCGACCAAGGACGCACCATTACTGGAAGGAGACCAGTCGAAGACCACGAAGATTGGGGCCGGCCTAACCCCCAAATAGGAAGGCGAGCTCGTCAGGTTCCTGCAAGCCAACCGTGACATCTTCGCGTGGAAACCAGCAGACATGCCGAGAGTACCCAGGAACCTGATCGAGCACAACCTCAATGTTGATCCCAAAGCTACCCCCAAGAGGCAACGGTTGCGACGATTCGCAACCGACAAGCGAGAGGCGATCAAGAAGGAGCTGGCGAAACTACTCGCCGTGGGATTTATCAAGGAAGTCTTCCACCCCGACTGGTTAGCAAATCCAGTCTTCGTGCGAAAGAAGAACAACAACGAGTGGCGCATGTGCGTCGACTACACCGACCTCAACAAGCATTGCCCCAAGGATCCCTTCGGACTGCCGCGCATCGACCAGGTTATTGATTCCACAGCTGGCTGTGCCTTACTTTGCTTTTTTGATTGCTACTGGGGTTATCATCAGATATCTCTGAAAGAGGAGGATCAAATCAAGACGGCATTCATCACCCCTTATGGTGCTTATGCATACACCACGATGTCATTTGGGCTGAAGAACGCTGGTGCGACTTATCAGCACGCGATCCAACTCTGCCTCGAGAAGCAACTTCATCGCAACGTGGAAGCCTATGTCGATGACATGGTCGTGAAGACCAGAAATCCAGAAGACCTCATCGCTGATCTGGAGGAGACTTTCGCATCTCTGCGGAAGTGGCAATGGAAGCTCAATCCAACCAAGTGTGTCTTTGGAGTACCCTCTGGGAAACTACTCGGGTTCATCATCAGCCATCGCGGCATCGAGGCCAACCCCGAGAAGATCAATGCTATCACAGCAATGGAAGCTCCAAAGACAATTAAAGACATCCAGAAGCTTACTGGGTGCATGGCGGCACTACATCGATTCATCTCACGACTTGGAGAAAGGGGCCTCCCCTTCTTCAGACTACTCAAGAAAGGCGACAAGTTCCAGTGGAACGAAGAAGAAGCAGCAGCATTGGCGGATCTCCAGCAACATCTTCAAACCCCGCCAATCCTGACTGCTCCGCAAGACGACGACAAGGAATTGCTGCTCTACATCGCAGCAACGACTCATGTGGTGAGCACTGTGTTGGTGGTCGAGCGCGCCGAGGACAATCTTGCATATCCTGTGCAGAGGCCGGTTTACTTCGTCAGTGAAGTACTCACAGAGTCCAAAGTTCGATACCCAGCAGTGCAAAAACTACTCTACGCTATACTCATCACATCAAGGAAGCTGCGCCATTACTTTGACACGTACACCATCACAGTGGTGACAGAGTTTGGCTTGGGCGACATTCTACATAACCCGGACGCGACCGGGCGAATTCCAAAGTGGGCCGTCGAGCTTGGCGCCCTCAGCATCGAGTTCAAATCCAAGAAGGCCATCAAGTCGCAGGTGCTGGCAGACTTCATGGCAGAGTGGCGCGAGAATCAAGTGGACATCCCCGTCGGCAGACCGGAGCATTGGACCATGTACTTTGATGGCTCCCTGAAACTCGAAGGCGCTGGCGCGGGAGTGCTTTTTATCTCGCCCAAAGGTGATCAACTCAAGTATGTGCTACAGATCTTCTAGAAGGTGTCCAACAATGAAGCTGAGTACGAGGCCTTGCTACATGGTCTACGACTCGCAATTTCTCTGGGAATCAAGAGGCTGATGGTGTACGGCGACTCCTCTGTCGTCATCAACCACTGCAACAAGGATTGGGATCGCCAGAAGGAGAACATGGACGCTTACTGCGAAGCTGTGCGCAAGCTCGAGAACAAATTCTCAGGACTCGAGTACCATTGGGTGGTCCGAGATGACAACGTCGCTGCTGACGTACTCTCCAAGCTCGGATCCACTCGTGCGGAAGTTCCAGCAGGAGTTTTCGTCCAGGAGCTCCACAAGAGAACCATCGACTTCGAGAAGTCCACACCGTCACATGACGGACATGGACCAGATCGAGAAGTGTTGATGATTGAAGAAGACTGGTGTGGGGACCCCTTATCGGGACGTCCCTTGATTACCTGTATCAGGTCCTGGATCGGCCGCTGATACAGATGTTATCACAGATTAGTATCAGAAGAGGTAAATAACGTATAATTTTAAACAGATTTAACACCGTTTGTTTTAGCTAGAGGAGAGCGGGTAGGCACTTCATTCCTCCACCGGAATGGGCTGTAGCACCTTCTCGCCCTGGAGACTTAAACCTGTATGACAAGGAAGGCAAGAGTGAGTATTCAGAATTGAATACCCAGCAAATCCTACAAATTCAATAATATAATATATTAAATTAAATAGAGGTGAAGGTTGGGCCTGGAGGGGCATTTCCTCCCTGCCAGTCCCGGTGTCATGCCCAGAACCCAGTTATCGGCGCTCCTGCCGTCCGGGTTCCTCATGCAATAAAATAAATCTAATCAGTGGGCCTTTGACCAAATCGGCTCTATGCCGAGAGCTGCGGCTATCCAGATAGATTTGAACTCTGCAGAGGTTGTACTTATCTACCACGCATTCGGTCTGTTCCCACCTTCGCGAAAGGCGGGCGTCGACCTATGAGACTCGTGTCCACTAGCGTCTATCTCTAGACAGCCAATCACTAGCTCTATCCACGGGTGCTGCTGGGGCCTAAACAGGGATCACATTTCTGTCCACAAAAGGACCTTCCCGGGGAATAGGTGCACCTTATATAAAGGGCATGTCTCTGCATCGCCCTTGGGCCCTACCAGCCCTGTCACATGCGACCCGTGCCGACCAGTCCCAGCCCTCTGTCTGGGGCAGTCTCCAGCATACCCGTTGCCCACTGTGGCCCCTTGAGACAGTTTACTAGTGCTGACTAGTGGGGTGTGAGTCAAGGCCTCACATAAATAGGTATTCCCGAAGGCCATACCTTTTTGGCATGCGTGGTTGTACAGGGGATTGGAAAGACTCTCCCATGAACCGGTCCTTAGCTGGGATCAGAGTGGCTCTTAGGACAGAATCCCCTCCTTGGGATCTTCCTTCCACTCCCAATCAGCATGCTATAACTACAGCGGGGCCAGGCATTCACCCACGTGATGCCTCCTCATAGCTTACGCTGCAGAAATGGTAAACTTTAATGTTTAAAGTGATATTATTGGTGAGACTTGCCTTCATTGTCGATCCTTAATCGTTCCTTACGTAGGCGTGTATCATACGTTGACCGGGCTGGGCTTCAGGCCTTCTGGAGCTTCAGCGTCTTGTCAGGGCCCGGTCATGCTATCGATAAAACACATAAAATAACAATCAGTATAACAATACATCAATCAAATCGTAAAAGGAAAAGGAATAGAAACAAGGCGGGATGCAAAGGATTCTTCTAACGGCTGGGGTTGGATTAATAATCCATTAATTATATAGAATAACCAATGGATTAGAGGATGGGAATGTAGAAGGGAATTACTAAATAATTCCTTGGAAGATGGCTGGAATGGTGATTATCAGTCTTTCACGAATTATATAGATTTCTAAAGAATAATTCCCGGATATGAATTTTTAGAAAGTCCTTACTATTTTGGGGCAGCATGATGGCTAGGGTTCCATTGAAACCTAGGGGTTTATGGACGGTCGGTTGGACGACGGGGTTTCGGCGGGGTTTCGGGCTTACACGGTGGTGTAACGGCGGGGTTTCGGGTGGGTTAGAGGCATGACTAAGCCTAGGATGTAAATATTAGGGAACTAAGCATATGAAAATGCTAAGAATAATCCCTAATATTTATGGGAATTTTCTGGGGATTTATCGGGCTAAGACAGAGAAAGGGGGATTTTCTAGGTACACCGAGGGAGGCTTTCTGTTGGTTAGAACTTACCATGATTGGGTTTAGGTTCTAATGACATGCTAAAAAGGATTGGATGGCACTAATAGGCTTAGGAATATTCCTAGGATTTTTGGGTATTTTTGGGGAATTTTTGGAATAAGGGAAGGGCTCTAAATACACTTGCGTGTACACTTACCAGGGTGTACCTAGCAATTTGCTAGGCGGCTGACGCAGCAGGGGTGGGCCGGCTGACGCGGGCTTGTGGGACCCACCAAGTGCACTATGCATGGACCGGTTCGCGGGTGCGATGGACCGAGTGCTTCCCCGTCCGTGGTCTTGGTGGACCGAGTCCACCTAGTGCACGGCCGGGCGGAGCAGCTCCTGTGCCGTGAGCCGGCCCGTGAACCCGGGGCGCCGTGCGCCTACGCTCCACGCGGACCAAGTTCACGCGGGCGGGGAGGCGCCTGGCCCCACGTGTCAGCCATGGCCGCCCGGCCTTCTTCCCCTCCTGTCTCATCGAGCAGAGGAGGAAGGGAAGAGGGGTCCGCGGCCGGCTGGGCCCGCCGGCGGCCGGTGAGAGGTGGCGGTCGGCGTGCGGCGGTGGGCGATGCACGGCACGCGCTCTGCACGCGCGCGGTGGCGCGGAGCGCGCAGCACGGCAGCGCAGGGTGCGGCGTGGCGCGACGCAGGGCCACGGTGGCGAACGGCGGCGTGCCGTCTCGGGGGAGGAGGGCGGCGCCACCGCGAGCGCCATGTGCGCCTCGTGGGACTCGCCGGAGCAGCGCCAGGACGACGCTGTAGCTCGCCGCCGGCCCTGCTGTTTGGGTCAGGAGAGAGAGGAGGTCAGGGCGAGTTCGCCGGTGACCAGTAGAAGGGCGGAGGAGGGGTGGTGCGGCGTGGCCGTGCATGGAGAGGTGGGAGAGGAAGGGAGAGCTCAGCTCGGGTCGTGTAAGGGGAAGGGAGGGGTGCGGCCCCTATTTATAGGCGCGGAGGAGGTCGGCAATGGTCGCCACGTCGCGCTGCCGAGGATGAGGCCGCCAGGAGCGCGCTTGGGGGTGGCGGCGCCGCACTTGGCTCGCCGTGGCGGCCGGCGGTGAGGACACGCGGCAGGCCTGGACTTCGGGGCTTCATCCCGGCCATGGGGCGCGTATCGGGCGGCGGCGGTGAGCCCGTAGGGGGCCAAGCCTACGGTGCCGTAGGGCCACCGCGAGGAGCGGCAGTATGGGCGCCGTTAGCGCCATTAATGGCGCGGCGGCGGGGAAGGGCCAGGGGGGGCGTATCCGGCAGGGAGGAGGAGGAAGGAGGTGGCCGTATGGGCCAGGGGGCACGAGCGGGCCGTGGTGACGAGCTGGGCCACGGGGCGCCAGCTGACCGAGCGAGCGGACTAGGCCGCAGGGGAGATAGGCGGGCCGCGTGGGCCGAGCGAAGCGGCTGGGCCGGGAGTGCGCGCGTGGGCCGGGAGCGCGTGCTGGGCCAGCGGAGGCTGGCTGGGCCGGACCGCGTGCTGTACCGGGAAGGGAGGAAAGGCAGGCGGAACCGGGGAGTCGGAGGAGGAAAACTAGACTTTGAGGCTGGGCTGCGAGGAAGAGTTGGGCCGAAATTGTGTGGCCGGCCCGTTTATGTTTAAAAGAGTTTTTCCATTTAATTTCAAAGGATTTTAAAAGGGGTTTGGATTCAAATTTAAACCTAACCTTTTCTAGATTTATCCTAGGGTTTTAGAGACTTATTCTAGCACTCAAGTTGTGAAGCATCCCTTTTTATTTCCCCATAGTTATTTATAGTTTATTATCCCTATTTATTTCTTTTATCCTATATCTTCCTACAATAAATCTAATAGTTAATTTAATAAATCCTAAATTACTCCTACCTAATTTTGAGGGTGTTACAGATCTACCCCACTTAAAGAAATCTCGTCCCGAGATTTAGGGTTAGAAAGAAGGTCTAGGGTTTTGTCCTACTTTTCCTTAGTTGACAACGGGGATTTCCAAAACCTTTTTAGAAGGGATTTCTTCTTCTCTTTCAAACTTCAAATTCTTCTTCCTTTTAAGATTTTGTTTCTTATTTCCATATGTGGGAGTACGATCGTCGATTCTTACTTCCATTACTCCCGAAGATATCCAATCAATTTCTGTCGTACTCAGGTTGACTTGATGGATTACTTTTCCTGAGTTGTTTTAATCCTCAAATTCTTGAGGTCAAGTATCATTTTCTTCGTTTGGGTTACTACCCCACTTAAAAGGATCAACTCAGGATTTCCTTGATCATAATCCGAGATTTTCTTTTCCGAGTGGATTTCTCAGATTTCTGTGTATGTCTTTAACTAGAATCCTCAGATTCCCATATCTTCTCAGGGTTTTTTTTTATCCAAATCTCTTATCCAGGTTTTCCTTGTCCACGAGAGTGTTATCCAATTCTTTCTTTTATCCGGGATCACCCGGAATCATCTTTGTTCCTAACTTTCTTCCGTGTACTCTGCTTCACTTGAAGTGATTGGGATTGGGAAATGTTCCTGGTGGTGGGTAGGATTACAAGACATCCGGTAATTAATCTGAAGTTACCAGATGGGAATAGGGTGCCCAGAGTGGTAGGAGTGGCCACTTTTCATCATATATTTTGGTATGATGATTCTTTTGGGCACCTGAGGAGGGTTTCTTTTTGGTGTGGTTGGATGGTTTAGGATTCTTCGGTTGATAGATTTACTCACTACGAATTCGGGTGACTACATGGCGGTTGGTCCTGATCATATCCTTGGATCATGGTGGCTTATCCGGGGTTGCTGGTGACTTCATTTTCCCAAATCTTGGGTTGGGGATTCCTTTGTCAACTCACCCGGTTATTTTATTTCTGAATCATGATCCATTCTTGTATTATGATCATTCCTTATACCCTTTGCTTTCTTGGATCTTTCACCATGGACTTCTTTGTAGGAGAATGACGAGAACTGAAGGTTCCTTATAGGGTTGGAGGATGGGTGGTCAGCTTGGGGTTATGAGCTTGATCGGTCATTTCTTTATATGACCTGGTGTAAGGATGTTGCTAAGCAAGAAAGGGGGCTTCCTTTATGGGTGTGTATAGGGTCAGGACGAGTTATGAGAATCGACTGGGAGTCTAAAGTGGTTGCTATCATCAAGGGAGATAGCGTGGGAAATTTTGTTGAGACGATTGTGGGTGTGGATTTGTGAGTGGTTGGAGTGGAGATTGAGGAGCATCTTCTTACGGAAGTTGCATGCCTCAATGATCGGTGAAACCTGGAGTTTATACCTAATGGCGGAGAATAGACGAATGAATGGATACGATTATCAAGTTAGGGGACGGGGTGATATTTCTAGGATAGTCATGAGCTTCTCATGGATGGATGAGGATTGAGAGGCAGGCTTAGAGAAGCTTGCATGTCTCGATGATTTGTGAAGAAACAGGATGATTTCTTGTTAAGGAATGGCTTTGGATTCGTGTGGTGGTCAGTGGTCAGGGTGCTTTGATGGAGTACTAGTTCGGTTGGGAGTGAGGGAAGGCAGGTTATCCTTAGAATGCCTTGGGGTGGATTATACGGTGAAAGGTGATACCGGGGAGGGTAAGTATACGTGGTCCCCTCAGGATTTCAGGGGTTTACGGAAGATCGGGGTTCTAGATGGATTTATCTGGGGGAATGGTGGGTTTATTTGGGGAAAAGATGCTGGGATTTTTCTCAAGAGACGTGGGTGACGAACCTTCGCTTATTCATGCGTCGGCTTGGCCGCGGGTTGGCATGCTTGATGGATTGGAGTTTGATTACCTCGATAGAATCGGGTCGAGGTAAATTTCCTAAAGTGTTGGTGAGGGCTTTTCCCGAGGATGATGACAATGAAAAGAAGCTAGTTTCATGAAGAAGTGTATATGGCTATCTCTTCGATTTCCTTTTTCTTCATGGAAGTGGTTCGGGGGATTCTTAGGATTGATGTTTAGGAATAGGATTTCTGAGAAATCTACGAGTGAGGGTGGTCTAAGGGTTGATAGGAATTTATGAGGTTTATAGATATAGCCTATCCTAATTCAAGGAAATTGTTGGCTAATCCGGAAAATATTTGGATGGATAAGGTCGACCTTGGTATGGAAAACAGTGGGCTTTCTTGGCTAGTGGTTTAGGGATGTCTGGACTGAGAGGTTAAGGTTTCTAAGAAGAATCCTTATATCTTGTTATAGGTTTCCTCGTCTTTCGCAGGTTTCACTTCCGAGATTTTACTCAGGGATTTTAACCTTGTCACATTCATAGCATAAACTTGCCTTATACTATTCCTGTGATTACTCCGTATTTCCCCGAGAGTTGTGATTTATAACCTTCCTCGATCGAGTTCTGTGATTTTCCAAATATAATGTCTTGGCGACTTCGGAACCTACCCCACTTAAGAGGATTAGATCCCGTATTCCGTATTCGACATGTGGAGCTATTTCTCCAAAGATTTCCTTATTTCTGAACTTCTGCTTGCACTGATAACGTTAGAGGGACAAAAATTATAGATAATCCTTAGGTCTAAAGGAAAGAGTGGATCTATCCACGCATTTCTACAATCAACTACCAATCAAATCCATATCTATTATATGGAAAGGGGAAAACTATTATCCGGGCTTAATCAAACATTATACAATCAAAAGTACGTTACTATGAAGTCATAGGCTTATTTTTCCAATAGAACATTCTACAACTAGATCTCTAGTTACTCCGGCAGCATTTGCTTTTCGGCAAATCTTCATCTCATAATCTCCGTATTGCGGATCATCTTCCGAACTTCATTCTCATGATCCATACCTGTCAGAGTAACATTTGGAGTTAAGCAAGAAATAAAGGGAGTTCGGGGCATGGACAAAGGATTTTTCGAGAAATTTCGAAAAATAGGAGCAGAACACAGGGTTTATGGCTTCCTAACGCCTATGGGCTGTCTTATATGGTATTATGAATTTATTTACGGCTCTGATACCACCCTGTGGGGACCCCTTACCGGGACGTCCCTTGATTACCTGTATCAGGTCCTGGATCGGCCGCTGATACAGATCTTATCACAGATTAGTATCAGAAGAGGTAAATAACGTATAATTTTAAATCAGATTTAACACCGTTTGTTTTAGCTAGCGGAGAGCGGGTAGGCACTTCATTCCTCCACCGGAATGGGCTGTAGCACCTTCTCGCCCTGGAGACTTAAACCTGTGTGACAATGAAGCAAGAGTGAGTATTCAGAATTGAATACCCAGCAAATCCCACAAATTCAATAATATAATATATTAAATTAAATAAATGTGAAGGTTGGGCCTGGAGGGGCATTTCCTCCCTGCCAGTCCCGGTATCAAGCCCAGAACCCAGTCCTCGGCGCTCCTGCCGTCCGGGTTTCCCATGCAATAAAATAAATCTAATCAGTGGGGGCTTTGACCAAATCGGCTCTATGCCGAGAGCTGCGGCTATCCAGATAGATTTTAACTCTGCAGAGGTTGTACTTATCTACCACGCATTCGGTCTGTTCCCACCTTCGCGAAAGGCGGGCGTCGACCTACGAGACTCGTGTCCACTAGCGTCTATCTCTAGACAGCCAATCACTAGCTCTGTCCACGGGTGCTGCTGGGGCCTAAACAGGGATCGCATTTCTGTCCACAAAAGGACCTTCCCGGGGAATAGGTGCACCTTATATAAAGGGCATGCCTCTGCATCGCCCTTGGGCCCTACCAGCCCTGTCACATGCGACCCGTGCCGACCAGTCCCAGCCCTCTGTCTGGGGCTGTCTCCAGCATACCCGTTGCCCACCGTGGCCCCTTGGGACAGTTTACTAGTGCTGACTAGTGGGGTGTGAGTCAAGGCCTCACATAAATAGGTATTCCCGAAGGCCATACCTTTTTGGCATGCGTGGTTGTACAGGGGATTGGAAAGACTCTCCCATGAACCGGTCCTTAGCTGGGATCAGAGTGGCTCTTAGGACAGAATCCCCTTCCTTGGGATCTTCCTTCCACTCCCAATCAGCATCCTATAACTACAGCGGGGCCAGGCATTCACCCACGTGATGCCTCCTCATAGCTTACGCTGCAGAAATGGTAAACTTTAATGGTTAAGTGATATTATTGGTGAGACTTTCCTTCATTGTCGATCCTTAGTCGTTCCTTACGCAGGCGTGTATCATATGTTGACCGGGCTGGGCTTCAGGCCTTCTGGAGCTTCAGCGTCTTGTCAGGGCCCGGTCATGCTATCGATAAAACACATAAAATAACAATCAGTATAACAATACATCAATCAAATCGTAAAAGGAAAAGGAATAGAAACAAGGCGGGGATGCAAAGGATTCTTCTAACGGCTGGGGTTGGATTAATAATCCATTAATTATATAGAATAACCAATGGATTAGAGGATGGGAATGTGGAAGGGAATTACTAAATAATTCCTTGGAAGATGGCTGGAATGGTGATTATCAGTCTTTCGGGAATTATATAGATTTCTAAAGAATAATTCCCGGATATGAATTTCTAGAAAGTCCTTACTATCTTGGGGCAGCATGATGGCTAGGGTACCATTGAAACCTAGGGGTTTATGGACGGTCGGTTGGACGACGGGGGTTTCGGCGGGGTTTCGGGCTTACACGGTGGTGTAACGGCGGGGTTTCGGGTGGGTTAGAGGCATGACTAATCTTAGGATGTAAATATTAGGGAACTAAGCATATGAAAATGCTCAGAATAATCCCTAATATTTATGGGAATTTTCTGGAGATTTATCGGGCTAAGACAGAGAAAGGGGGATTTTCTGGGTACACCGAGGGAGGCTTTCTGTTGGTTAGAACTTACCATGATTGGGTTTAGGTTCTAATGACATGCTAAAAAGGATTGGATGGCACTAATAGGCTTAGGAATATTCCTAGGATTTTTGGGTATTTTTGGGGAATTTTTGGAATAAGGGAAGGGCTCTAAATACACTTGCGTGTACACTTACCGGGGTGTACCTAGCAATTTGCTAGGCGGCTGACGCAGCAGGGGTGGGCCGGCTGACGCGGGCTTGTGGGACCCACCAAGTGCAATGTGCATGGACCGGTTCGCGGGTGCGATGGACCGAGTGCTTCCCCGTCCGTGGTCTTGGTGGACCGAGTCCACCTAGTGCACGGCCGGGCGGAGCAGCTCCTGCGCCGTGCGCCGGCCCGTGAACCCGGGGCGCCGTGCGCCTACGGTCCACGCGGATCAAGTTCACGCGGGCGGGGAGGCGCCTGGCCCCATGTGTCAGCCATGGCCGCCCGGCCTTCTTCCCCTCCCGTCTCATCGAGCAGGGGAGGAAGGGAAGAGGGGCCCGCGGCCGGCTAGGCCCGCCGGCGGCCGGTGAGGGGTGGCGGTCGGCGTGCGGCAGCGGGCGATGCACGGCACGCGCTCTGCACGTGCGCGGTGGCGCGGAGCGCGCAACACGGCAGCGCAGGGTGCGGCGTGGCGCGACGCAGGGCCACGGTGGCAAACGGCGGCGTGCCGTCTCGGGGGAGGAGGGCGGCGCCACCACGAGCGCCATGTGCGCCGCCGCGGGACTCGCCGAAGCAGCGCCGGGACGGCGCTGTAGCTCGCCGCCGGCCCTGCTGTTTGGGTCAGGATAGAGAGGAGGTCAGGGCGAGTTCACCGGTGACCAGTAGAAGGGCGGAGGAGGGGTGGTGCGGCGTGGCCGTGCATGGGGAGGTGGGAGAGGAAGGGAGAGCTCGGCTCGGGTCATGTAAGGGGAAGGGAGGGGTGCGGCCCCTATTTATAGGCGTGGAGGAGGTCGGCAATGGTCGCCACGTCGCGCTACCGAGGATGAGGCCGCCAGGAGCGCGCTTGGGGGTGGCGGCGCCGCACTTGGCTCGCCGTGGCGGCCGGCGGTGAGGACACGCGGCAGGCCTGGAATTCGGGGCTTCATCCCGGCCATGGGGCGCGTATCGGGCGGCGGCGGTGAGCCCGTAGGGGGCCAAGCCTACGGTGCCGTAGGGCCACCGTGAGGAGTGGCAGTATGGGCGCCGTTAGCGCCATTAATGGCGCGGCGGCGGGGAAGGGCCAGGGGGGGCGTATCCGGCAGGGAGGAGGAGGAAGGAGGTGGCCGTATGGGCCGGGGGCACGAGCGGGCCGTGGTGACGAGCTGGGCCACGGGGCGCCAGCTGACCGAGCAAGCGGACTAGGCCGCAGTGGAGATAGGGGGGCCGCGTGGGCCGAGCGAAGCGGCTGGGCCGGGAGTGCACGCGTGGGCTAGGAGCGCGTGCTGGGCCGGCGGAGGCTGGCTGGGCCGGACCGCGTGCTGTACCGGGAAGGGAGGAAAGGCAGGCGGAACCGGGGAGTCAGAGGAGGAAAACTAGACTTTGAGGCTGGGCTGCGAGGAAGAGTTGGGCCGAAATTGTGTGGCCGGCCCGTTTATGTTTAAAAGAGTTTTTCCATTTAATTTCAAAGGATTTTAAAAGGGGTTTGGATTCAAATTTAAACCTAACCTTTTCTAGATTTATCCTAGGGTTTTAGAGACTTATTCTAGCACTCAAGTTGTGAAGCATCCCTTTTTATTTCCCCATAGTTATTTATAGTTTATTATCCCTATTTATTTCTTTTATCCTATATCTTCCTACAATAAATCTAATAGTTAATTTAATAAATCCTAAATTACTCCTACCTAATTTTGAGGGTGTTACAACTGGCGTGTCCCGTTCATCGAGTACATCAAGAACAAGACCCTGCCCTTGAACAAGACTGAAGCTGAACAAGTCGTCCGGAGATCGAAGAACTATCTACTCATCGGCGATCAGCTCTACAGGCGAGGACTCTACACTGATATTGCCATGAAGTGTGTCCCGAGAGCAAGAGGCAAGGGTATCTTGGAAGAAATTCATGAAGGCGCGTTCGGCAATCACGCAGGATCAAGAACAATGGTAGGCAAGGCATTCAGAGCGGCTTATTATTGGCCCACGGCTCTGCAAGACGCGGAAGAGATCGTCCGCAAGTGCCCCGGGTGCCAATTCTTCGCCAGGCAGCAACACGTGCCTGCTCACAAGCTTATTGCTATTCCTCCATCTTGGCCGTTCGCATGCTGGGGACTCGACATGATTGGTAAGCTTACGACTGCTCCAGGCAACTTCACACATGTGCTAGTTGCGATCGACAAGTTTACCAAGTGGATAGAAGTCAAACCAGTCACGGACATATCTGCGGCTAAGGCTAAGGGGTTCATCAGTGATCTGATGGTCAGGTATGGCTGTCCTCATCGTATCATCACAGATTTGGGTTCCAATTTCAACAGCTACGAGTTCAAGGACCACTGTGAGAGGCACGGCATCGAAGTAATCCACACATCAGTAGCTCACCCCAAGGCCAATGGACAAGTCGAGAGAGCCAATGGTTTGATCCTTGATGGCCTGAAGAAGCGACTGTACAAGAAATATGGCGGCAAGTGGATCTACGAGTTGCCACAAGTAGTCTGGGGCTTCGAACTCAGCCTTGCAAGCCAACTGGCCACTCGCCATACTTTCTGGTGTATGGATCTGAGGCTATCCTGCCAGTAGACTTGATGTACAAATCCTCAAGAATCGAGCAATACGACGAAGGAGTTGCTGATGACACAAGACGACTGGAGCTCGACTTGATCGAGGAGGAACGCTGTGGAGATTTGTTAAGATCCACTCGATATCTCTAGGGAGTCCAGCGCTATCATGACAGAAACGTCCAAGAGCGCTCGTTCAACGTTGGCGACTTAGTATTGCGAAGGATACAGAAGACCACGGGTATGCACAAGCTTATGTCCCGCTGGGAAGGACCTTTCATCGTACACAAGGTGACAGGACCCGGGTCGTATCGTTTGAAGAACAGTGAAGGAGTCGAAGAGAAGGATTCATGGAACATCGAGCATCTACATAAGTTCTATGCTTAGGATCTTTGTCTGAATACATAAAGAGTCTGTACCATATCTTGAAATTTCATCAATAAAGTGCAGTATTCTCAGCAATTGATCCAGAGTCTCTCGGCTTCGTTCATACTTTGGTGGCTTATAAGACTACCTTAGCTCCTAATACTTCCGGAGTTCCCTTTGATACTTGTTGATTCAGCAAAGTATACATCGGTCAAAATCCGAATAGTAGCTCACATGACTACTTTCCAGGATCCTTGAGTACTTAGTTCTAACTAAGACCAGGCTGAACACCTATAGAGGCCAGCTAGCCTTATAAAGCAACTACCCACGAGTGGTTATTTTAAATCTTTGAGTACTTATTTGAAAGTACTACAGAGTCTACTCGGCAAGAAGAGTAGTAATTTCAAATCTTTGAGTACTTATTTGAAAGTACTACAGAGTCTACTCGGCAAGATGAGTAGTAATCTCAAATCTCTGAGTACTTATTTAAAAGTACTCCAGAGTCTACTCCACAAAAAAAGAGTAGTGACTTCGAATCTCTGAGTACTTATTTGAAAGTACTCTAGAGTCTACTCCACAGCATGAGTAGTGATCTTCAAGTACCAGTTATCAAGTGCTCTGAAGTACAACTCGCCAAATGAGTACAACTTGCCGGGGGCTTCCTGAAAACACTGCAAGAGTGGTTTGGATGACTCTTAGGGCACATCATGATCAATGGAATTCATCAATATGGTGGTCCGCCTCAACCCGTTGCAAGTTATCAAGTCAAGGTTCAACTTCAGCTTGTGCCGCGGGACTGCCGCATCAGCAATATGTTCGTGATGAACTCAAACTAGTCGGAATCAACTCTGAACTAGTCGGCTTCATCGACAAACGACATCAAACAAGCTAAGTTACTTGTTTCAATCATTTTTATTTTATTCTAACAAAATTGGCCAAGTGCCGAGTACTTTGTTGGGATGACAACTTTCTAGGTTGCACAGCGTGTTATTACATCTTCGCCAGCTTCCAGGCTCAGGGGCTGACGCTAAAATCACAACTCGGTTAGCCATCAGGCTTACCTAGTTGTCTTTCTCCAGCATATTTGAGTCGCCAAGTACCAATGATGGGACATCGACTGCATTGGCACCTGACTCCTGATTCCTGATTTTGGGGAAGATCGCGGCGTGACAAGTCAACCACGACCTCCTCTGTTTCGCTACACTATTGATGGTGCTTACTTCGACTACATACTACTCGATGCATCTCCGCTAGCTCCTATGCTCGGGGGCTGGGTACAAGAAAACCACTCGAAAGAAGATCTCCAAGATGATTGGATGTGACTACTATTTCTGGGTGCAAATTACCACTCGGATGATGATCTCCAAGATGACTTGAAGAACCATAAAGCTCGCTGGACCCTTGAATTGATCATTCTGAATCGTTTCAAGGCTCGGGGGCTGGTAGGCGATATACATCGACTGCTGATTTTATTTTTTCTGAAGACTGAAGACTTAAATCAAGACCCTCGGCTTGATTCATTGATTCAACCCAAGGCTCGGGGGCTACTTGATATCAAGTGCAATTTTTCCAAAATTGCACATTTCAAGCACAAGATGAAGATTCAAGATTCTGTGGACCCTCAACCTGATTCTTCGATTCAACTTAAGGCTCGGGGGCTACTCCATATGGAGTGCGATTCTTATCGCACACCATATAATATTTTGAAGACTACTGATTTAATCAGAATAACTGGGCTTAAGCACCTCATGGCCTCGTGACAACCAAGACCTGTCCAAGACTGATCAAGCACTCGAAGAACTCGAGTAAGCACTCGATTGGCTTGGCAAGCACTCGGTTGACGATACTCGACGATGAAGCGCTTGGGGGCTTGTTGGAGGTACGACCATGGGCCCACAGGGCGCATGGATTGACCCCAGACAGAGTCGTACCAGGCGTGAAGAACACGAGTAGAGTTCTACAAGGACTCTTCTCGATTTGGAAACCAGTCGTATGACTTGTAAACTACTCGGATTGCCTTTTAGAGTAATCTCCGAGTAGTAATTGGTTAGGATTCTATCCGAAACCTACCTTGTAACCCTGCCGCCGTGTATATAAGGCTGGGCAGGGACCCTCTCCAAGAACACGATCTCATCAATACCAATCACCACACAGGACGTAGGGTATTACGCCTCCTAAGCGGCCTGAACCTGTCTAAAATCCTGAATCTCTTTGCCTTTGCGTTCCTGATCTCGGCGAAACCCACCTGAAACTCTACTACCTCGGGATACCCCTCGGTAGGATCGACGGTAGAACACCGACACCCTATGCAGTCACACCTCGGTAGTGTGATGCGTGCCTAATCAGCACAGCGTGGTTGGGTCTAAATTCTCTTTGAATTTTACGCGACTTATGGTGAAAGTGTACAACCTCTGCAGAGTGTAAAACTGTTATAACAGCCGTGCTCACGGTCAAGAGCGGCCTGGATCCTCACATGATAATTGAACTTGAAGATGGACTTAAATCGTGGTTATGGTTGTGCCATATGCTTGTGGCGCTATGTTTTTATTAATGTGGGTTGGTATATATTTATATCATAGTAAATAGATGCTAATAAAAAGTTTGACCAACTAAAATTGCTTATCGCTTTAAACCCTCAGCCTTTCCTTGATTTAGCCTTGCATTCATACTTTCCCCACACTCGCTGAGTACAACATGTGCTCACCCTTGCTACAAACAATGTTGCTCAGAAGAAGGAAGCTACTGTGGAGTTCTTTGAAGATGTTGCTGAGTTCTAGGCGTACGCACCCCCGGTCGTCTGCTTGTGGAGTTGGAGCCTCCGTTTTCAGGATTGAGCTGTGTAATACTCTGATTCATTTTCTGTTACGTGATATTGTCTCTATTATTCACTTTTTGTTCTCCGTATGTGTGAAACTAAATCCTGACACATATACGGTGTGCACTCGGTTTTGTTTTGCAGAACCGGGTGCGACACATAGCTTTTCGGAAATGCCTTGGTGCCGCCGGCAGCCCGGGCTGCCCTTATTGGGTCCATTGATCTTGTGTCGAGATGCGTGCTTCCTTGTCCCATTCTCAATCTCATGTATTCCAACATATTTCTTTTTTTAAGCGTACATGGCAGGTTGGCAGCTAAAGGTACATCGATTTGCGCGAAAGATGCTCTCTTAAAGCAAGTGGGCAGTAAAAAAGATGCTCTCCATGCAAAAAAAGTACATGTAAGTGGACATATTCTTTTATATGTAAAGTACAGTGGTCCTCAGTTCTCTATCATCCACGTGCTCCTGAGCGTTGAGTGTTCATTCAAAACATTTTGAAAATAGTACTTCTACTGATTTTTCCCTGTACAATAGATCAATTGTACAGACCGTGTACCATGACATCTTACTCTCGGTACACACCACCGCCAGTCTTTTGCGCTTAGTGCATGTACATGATCAGTGCGTGTACATATAGAAATCATATGGCTAATTCAAATAGCTCAATGACTATACAGATCAACATATAACGAGAACAAATAACAAATAATCACTGCATAGTGTACGCACCATGTACCGTGTACCAACACTAACTCAAAAATAGATCGACTCCTATACAATAATTCAAGCTCCTGTTCTCATGATGGCGTAGAGAAAACGATAAAAACAAGAAAAAGGAAAATTATAAAAAAAAACAAGAACCACGAATAAAAAAACCCGAAGGAATCCT
The DNA here is from genome assembly GCA_015476505.1 of Urochloa ruziziensis. Classification (NCBI taxonomy): domain Eukaryota; kingdom Viridiplantae; phylum Streptophyta; class Magnoliopsida; order Poales; family Poaceae; genus Urochloa; species Urochloa ruziziensis. The sequence goes on along the minus strand of CM027126.1, from coordinate 40,582,788 downwards.
ATACAAAGACACAACTGAAAAAACGAAAAATAGATATCCAAAACAACATGAGCTGTTGGTCGGGCAGAAAAATCAGCGAAGCACCAGTCCGCCTTGCTCTCAAACGAGAGAGAAAAAAAAGAAGAGCAACGAGATCTCAAGAGCAACATGGAGGAGCATGAATTGGTGCGGAAGCTCCAATTCCGCCCGTGTTGGAGGTACGACCATGGGCCTACAAGGACGCATGGATAATCTCTGAAGGAGTCGTACCAAGCGTGAAGACTACGAGTAGAGTACTGCAAGGACTCTATTCGTTATGGAAACCAGTCGTATGACTTGTAAACTACTCAGATTGACTTGTAAAGCACTCTACAAGTTGTATTAGGTTAGGATTCTACTCAGAACCGACCTTGTAACCCTGCCCTCCACGTATATAAGGCTGGGCAGGGACCCCTTCCAAAGAACACACGTATCATTGAATACAAACCACCATACAGGACGTACGGTATTACGCTATCTCGGCGGCCCGAACCTGTTTAAAATCCTGAGTCTCTTGGCCTTTGTGTTCCTGATCTCGGCGAAGCCCCACCTGAACTCTACTACCTCGGGATACCCCTCGGTAGGATCGACGGTAGAACACCGACATCTGGCGCGCCAGGTAGGGGTTTTCCTTGAAGATCCCGTGGAGAACGCAATGGTGACCTACATCCAATCTGAAGTGCCTCAAGAAGGCACGATGTTCAACTTCGGTTCCTAGGTCTACGTCGCAGACGGCTCAGGTGGTTTCTACAACTACCTCGAGACGCCCCTGGAGAAGAAGGAAGAACCAGCGCCCGTCATGGAAGATCTGGCCGAACAACTCGGCGAGATCATGCTCGCAGACATCGTTCACGGGCATGAGTCCGAGTCGATCATGACTACGGCAAGATCCGATACAGCCCCGACCGTATCCAGCCGTCTGCGACTAGATCCAAGCTGAAGCTACGCCCATGGTCTCAGCAGCCCGCGCGTCCTCCTAGGCTCCAGCCGCCCGAACGCCACTACCGCTGACGCGCTGCGTCTGCCTGCTCCGGCCAGATCTGGGCCCTCGGAGGCTCGCGTCGCCAGGTGACGGGAGGGAAGGGGCGGCTTGGTGCGCTGGACTCCCGCCGACCGGATCCGACGGTTGCTTGGTGCGCTCCGTCGTGCGCCGGGCCCACACAGCCCTGATCCGGCGCCCGTTGACCTGGCCGCCGGTTAGAGGGACCTCCTCCCTGCTCACGCGCGGACCAACAGGCATGGAAGCCCTCGGCGGCGTCGATGATGGCGGCCGTGTACCTGAACCGGTGCCACAGCGTGAGGTCGACAAAGCTGGCGAGCTCCACGGCCGTGAACCGGCGCTGGTGGACGAGGCATGCGCACCGGACCCGGAAGGGGGCGACGGGCCCCGACGCCACCCTAGCCTAGGCCATGTCACCGGCCGTGTCGGCCCCTGTTGGCGGTCCTTAGCCTAACAGATAAATCCGCAAGCGTACGAATGCCGATGTAGCTTTCACCCAGGAGTATTCCAGGGTATCGAATCCACGAGGAACGAGAATTGTACTAGAACTGGTTCTGGTTTATCCTGGGACGACGGGAGTGAAGAAGAACAGATAAGCTGTGCTGAGGTAATCTAATGTCAACTTACTAACCTCCTATTAGGAATACTTGATTCCTCTAGTCGCTTCGACGGCTAGAACGGGAGAACCTCAGAACGGGGTGAGAGAGGGGGTTCTCCAGGCTCAGCGCTACTGTTATGAGTACACCCGAACGTGGTGGACTACGAAGGACGGACAGGGCTATCACCACCTGCCGCCTACCACTGCAGTTCCATGGGGTGCAACACAACCTGAGGTAGCTAGCCAGCACAGGCACCACGCCTAAGCTTTCAGCTACTGACCTCCACCCAACGCGAAGGGCTATAGAGGAAACCCCAAACAAGAGTCGCTGTCACTCGCACAGACTCAGGTACCCGCAACTAGAGAAAGCATTCAAGAACTACTAATGTAAGGAGAGAAAGCAGTAAAGACAAAAAAAGAGGAACTTTACTCGAACTGAAGCTTCATTCCTCGGAGGCACAAAGTTGGAGAGGGGCCGACACTTCGACTCCTCTCCGGACTCTCACCTCACCACTCTCCCTATTTTCTAAGCTAGATAGGTAGCACTACACTACACTTGGACTTCTTCCTTTCACCGTGGTGTGTAGAATGGCGGTGGAGGTCGCCTTTTATAGCCTTCCAAGGGTGGTATCACGTGTAGAAATGACGCCAAGGACCTGCTTAGCTTCCACGCCAAAGGGGAGGAGTAACGGCCACGGTCATAAGCCGGCCGGCCTCCTTCAGGCCGTTCGGCCTGGAGATGGTGCCATTTGGCACCGTCTTTCTCCTGGACGGTCCTGATGCTCTCCTAATGACAGTTGCAGTGGCGTTCGATCCACGCTCGGCAGTTAGAGGCCGGTCGGCCTAGGCTAGGCCGGCCGGCCTGGCTCTGGCCCCTCTCGGCCCTCCGTTGCACTGACACGCTCATGGGCGGTTGCTTGTTGTCTGAAGAGGCGGTTCCAATCCAAATGTTCGGTTTAGTTGCTGCATGTGGGCCTTCCGCTCCATGTCCTAGGCCTTTCGGCCTCAACTTCACTCATCCTTGTCAATTCCATGCTTGGGTGTCACACCCGGCCCAATTGTTTCGGCCCAGTAGGGGCTTGTTAGCGCGTTGTGCGCGAGTTTAGTACCACATTGCTAGTTGAGCAAGGGTGGAGCCAACTTATAAGCCTTTGTCCCCCAGCCATAGCACCCTCGGGTTAACCCCTTTACACAAAGCGAGGACGAAAGTGTAAGAAGGGTGCTATGTGTACGCGTGTCCGCCCCTCGGAAGGGCTGGGCGGTGCGGCTTTGGAGGGCCGGGGTGTTACATTGGGGGTCCTTTGGTGACTTCCTAAGGCCATCTTGCAAAGGTTGAGGTGGTTTGGTGGAGGTCCAGGGCCGGCCGGCCTTGTCCAGGCCGTTCGGCCTAGGTCAGGCCGACCGGCCGGACAGGTTTCGCTGGCAATTTTCCTGGAGGCGTAACTTTTTCGTTCGGACTCTGAATTGGGTCATCCAAATATCCATTTCGATCATCTCGGAAAGCTCTTCGGCATGGGGCTGTCAAATATGTGATTTGGATAACTTTTGCACCATGTCCAAGTCTCCTTTGTCTCGGGATGAACCTTCACTTGTATGACTTCACCGATGTTGGTATTTATGCACCATATTACCTATATCTCCTTGCAAAACATATTGGTGCACAAAACTTGTGGAACTCATTAGTTTAAATAAAATATTATATGAGCATCACTTAGTTCCTTCATTAAGTTGGGAAGGTTGACGGTCAAAAGTGGCATATAGTGGCCGTCAACACACCCCCACGCTTAGATCTTTGCTCGTCCCGAGCAAAGGGTAGGATTTAGAACACCGGGCCGAGCAAGAACTAAGGTAGGCTTTGATGCACAACTTCTCAAGGTAATAGCTAGCATAAACATTATTCCAAAACATTTCTCATACCTGTGGGGTTTGAAGTGGCTATGATACCTACCTTGAGTGGTTGAAAAGTGGAACAACTCGAATGAAGATATAACTTCCCTCTTCATCAACCATACTTAGAGTTTTTTTTAGAGAAGAATACCTTAGCTCATAAGATCCTCAGATGGCACTCTCGAGTCGCTCATGTGGTATTTTCATTCCTCACTGAGGCCAGTAGCCAGCCTCTCCCTACAATCTATAGGCTTATGTGGAGCTCGGGTAGGGGAAATGTAGGCCCACCTATGTTGTGTATATTGTTAAGTCAAAAATTGGTCCTAGTGGAAGTTGTGACACTTCATATTCCGATCATTGAGAAATAGATAATCAAGGATGGGGGAGAAAATGGACACAACACAAGCACAATGGACAAACCATTCCGCCGCAGTACAAGGCCAGCATCGCCATATCTGGCCGACGCCGGCCGGAGCAGAGAGGGAGAGGGGATGAGAGAGGAATGGATTCAAAATGTTTTTGAAATGAGTGGGTAGGGATCAGATAGATGGAACGATTATTTATTGCGTATGTGATCTGTACCTGTACACTAGACCCCACCGTATAAATACATAGTTGAAATATAATACCACGTATCTGACATGACATGGGTACAGAACTGGTGGGATGGGGGACCGGTACAGGTGTCACCCCTCCTTAGGCACCCTGGCTGCCTTCACTACTGAATCTTGGTTCATAGCTTTTGCACATTTCTAATAGTAATAGCAGACGTGATGAGCCCAACCGCCATGCGAAAGTGCTCGATGCGCTGCCGAGTAGTAATGAGCTCGCAGTTGACTGACCTGGCGGTTCCATTCCACTATCCTGTCCAGTCCAGTGGAGACCGCGGACTCCCCATTGTTTTAAGGGTGCAGCTAAAACGAGACCTGTCGGGGGGCAATACCAGGCCCCCCCAAAGCAAAGGATTAAACCCAAAGAGAAAGTGTGGGGGATATAGTACCCGGGTACCTCACGAGCAAGCCTGGCAGCCCACCAAAAGGGGGCGGCCCACCTCACCGTTCTGGACCTGAAGACGTGCGGGACAAGTCGGCGCACGGAGGAAGGATCTGGAAGGAGAAGTCCTAGTTGGAATAGGAATTATTGTAAAGAAGGAAAGGATTCTTAGAGATAGGATCGGATACAAACCGACTTGTAATCCTGCCCCCCGATATATAAGGCGGGCAGGGACCCCCTCAAAAACAACGACACACAACTCGACTCATCAGACAACAACTCAACACGCAATACAACACCCCAAAACAGGACGTAGGGTATTACGTCGAGTCGACGGCCCGAACCTGTATAAACCCTTGTGTCTGTCCATCCTAACCATCTTGCTTCCGATCTTTGCGATCTTCCCTACACTATAAATCACTTCCGTGGGCCACCCCGTGGAAGACTGCCGGAGATAATATCACCGACAGTGGCGCGCCAGGTAGGGGTTATCGCCGAGATCAATCTGGTAAGCTCGATGGATCGCGTCAAGATCTTGGACAGCTGCAACCTCCCGGACGTCGACGAAGTCGAGATCCAGTTCGGGGACGTCATCACCACCACCGTCTTGGATACCCAGGCGGCAGGTGCTACGGTCGCCACGGAGGTCTCCTCTCTGGCGCCGACTTCGGCCATCACGGCCCAATTCGGTCCGATCGCATCTGATCGTACCGGATCTACCCCGCTGAGTCCATCGCAAAACGCGAGGCCAGACCAGTCGGGAACAGATCTACAATCACTCGGTTCCGATCCGACTCCTGAGAGTCGCGTCGCCGAATCATCGCAGAGCGTAAACGCTCAACCCACACGCGTCCAGAGCCCTGAGGTCATTGCTGTTCAGACCCCTGGCTTTTGCGCGCTTGCTCGGAAGCAAAAGATGAAGGACATCGTCCAGTCGGATGATTACTTCTCTGGGAGCGACTCCTACGGGCTAGATCTACTGGGACCCTCAATCCTGGACGATCTGCCGGAAGGATACACGGTGTCCGATGCCTCTATAGAGCCGGAACTACTAGGATCACTCGGAGAATTGACTCCGAGTAGTTTGGAGCGTTACACGCCCACATCCGACTTCTACGAGTCCGAGGAAGACTACCTCGTTATGGGGTCCTTCTTGTAAGCCTTCTCTTGGTGGTGCTCGTTACATGCTTACAATTATTGATGATTTCTCTAGAAAAGTATGGCCTTATTTTCTTAAAAATAAAGATGCTGCTTTTGCTGCGTTTAAAGATTGAAAAGTGATGATAGAAAGGCAAACTGAGAAGAAGGTGAAAGTGCTTCATACTGATAATGGTGGAGAGTTTTGTCTGCATGCTTTTGATGATTGTTGCAGGAAAGGAGGCATTGTTAGGCATCACACCATACCATATACTCCACAGCAAAACGGTGTGGCTGAGCGCATGAACAGAACCATCATCTCCAAGGCTCGTTGCATGCTGTCCAATGCGCGTATGGGCAAGCGTTTTTGGGCTGAGGCTGCTAACACTGCATGCTACTTGATAAACAGGTCGCCTTTTATCCCACTTAATACGAAAACTCCAGTTGAGGTATGGTCTGGTACACCTGCTGATTATTCACAGTTGAAAGTTTTTGGCTGCACTGCTTATGCTCATGTTGATAATGGAAAATTAGAGCCTAGAGCTATTAAATGTCTTTTTCTTGGTTATGGTTCAGGAGTTCAAGGATATAAGTTGTGGAATCCCAAAACAGGAAAGACTTTCATGAGCAGGAGTGTTGTTTTTAATGAATCTGTGATGTTTAATGCAGCTTGTCCTCAGATTGTGTTCCAGATAATTTTGATAAAGAACTGCATCATGTCAGCGTGCAGGTGGAGCATGTGGATGATGTGCAGGAGGAGCTGCACGTGCATGATGATGGTGGCGTGCAGGTGGAGCCACCAGTTGATGATCAGGAAATGATGTTGTTGATAATGAGGCTCATGATGATGATGTTCAACACTTACCTCCTGTTTTGCAGCCAGTGGAGAAGATTCCTATTGCTCATCGTAGAACAAAGAGGGGTTGTGGACCTAGTCCCCGTCTTATTGAAGAATGTAATATGATTTATTATGCTTTGAGTTGTGTTGAACAGGTAGAGAGCAGCTATGAGCCTGCAGCATATACTGAAGCCATTGCTTGTGATGACCGTGAGAAGTGGATTGCAGCTATGCAGGATGAGATGCAGTCTCTCGAGAAGAACTGCACTTGGGAGGTTGTGCCCTTGCCAAAGGGGAAGAAACCTGTTCGCTTCAAGTGGATCTACAAGAAAAATGAGGGTTTATCTCCTAGCGAGCCTCCAAAGTTTAAGGGAAGGTTAGTGGCAAAAGGTTTCAGTCAAATTCCTGGTGTTGATTATAATGATGTGTTCTCTCTAGTTGTAAAGCATAGCTCAATTCACACATTTTTTTAGTATTGTTGGTTCACATGTTCTTGAGCTTGAGCAGTTAGATGTGAAAACTGCATTCTTACATGGAGAGCTTGAGAAGGAGATTTACATGGACCATCCTGAAGGGTTCATAGTGCCTGGCAAGGAGAATTATATTTGCAAGTTGAAAAGACCCTTGTATGGTTTGAAACAGTCCCCTCAACAGTGGTATAAAAGGTTTGATTCATTTATGTTGTCACATGGCTTTAAGAGGTCGATATATGATAGCTGTGTTTACTTGAAGCATGTTAATGGGTCACCTGTATACTTGCTGTTATATGTTGATGACATGTTGATTGCTGCCAAGAGCAGGAAAGACATCACTTCATCGAAGAAATTGTTGAGTAGTGAGTTTGACATGAACGATCTTGGTGCTGCTAAGAAAATTCTAGGTATGGAAATTACTAGAGACCGAAAGGCTGGTTTATTGTCTCTTAGTCAGCATAGTTACATTGACAAAGTTCTTCACTGTTTCAACATGCATGATGCAAAGTCAGTTTGTACTCCTATTGCACCTCACTTTCAATTATCAGCTAAACAGTGTGCTAGTACAGATGAAGATATTGAGTATATGTCTAAGGTTCCTTATTCTAGTGTTGTTGGTTCTTTGATGTATGCTATGGTTTGCTCACGTCCAGATTTATCTTATGCTATGAGTTTGGTTAGCAGATATATGTCTAATCCTGGTAAAGAACACTGGAGGGCAGTTCAGTGGATTTTCAGATATCTCATAGGGACTGCAGATTATGGTTTGAAGTTTGGCAGAACTGAAAAGGGACTTATTGGTTATGTTGACTCAGATTATGCTGGTGATTTGGATAAGCGAAGGTCTCTCACAGGTTATGTGTTCACCATTGGCAGTTGTGCTGTGAGTTGGATTGTACTGCAGCTTGTTGTTGCTTTATCTACCACTGAGGCGGAGTATATGGCTATTGCTGAAGCTACTAAAGAATTGGTTTGGTTAAAAGAATTGTTTGCTGAGCTTTGTGGAGTTGATTCTTGCATTAGCCTGTTTTGTGACAATCAAAGTGTTATATGTCTCACCAAAGATCATGTGTTCCATGAGAGGACAAAGCACATTGAGGTCAAGTACCATTATGTTCGTGATGAGATCGAAGAGGGTAAGCTAACGGTATGCAAGATTAGTACTCATGATAATCCTGCTGATATGTTCACAAAGTCTGTTCCTGTTGCTAAGTTTGAGCTTTGCTCAAGCTTAGTTGGTATATGTGCATAGCCCAAGAGGCTATTTGGCGCCAGAAGTATTGTTTGTTCCCGTTGATATGTTCAGGGGTGAAGGCGTTGATTTATGCTACAAGATAGAATTTGTCTCAAGGGGGTGTTTGCTGAAGATGATCCAAATTCAGTCCATATCTAAAGGCCAACTTCTGACGAAGCGTAACGGAGGTCCGTTGCCGGGAGTCTGAAGTTGGCCCACGATGGTTTGCCCCTTGAGCCTAGGTTGCGGGTGGGGGGGGGGGGGGGGGGGGGTGAGTCCCCCCGCTGTACGGTACGGGTCATGATATATCCCGTTTAGGGTTTTCCATTGGAGACTTGCACATATTCTTGTAAGCCGCCGCCGTTGGCGTTGTACTCGAACCCAGTCGTAGTTAAGTTCTTGCTGGCTGGCGCCCGTGGTTTTTCCCTCTCACATCGGGAGGGTTTCCACATTAAATCTCGTGTCCCTTTACTGCTTCATCGGTTATTTGCTGTCGCGTATAACAGTAACTTTCTTCCAGAAAAAACTCAGATCAGCCTGCATATTAGCAGAATAGCAGTTTCTCATCCCGGTTTCATTACTAGGTCAAAAAAGAAAAACCAAAATGGGAGCATAAGAAATCTGATATTTATCTACAGAACTCTCAAACCTCCTAAAACTCGTTGAGCCTGAGCCCACTGCTCCCAAATGTCAAGGCCTCAAGGGGAATAATATAAACTCAGGTGATGAATTAATAACAAAGAAGGCCATTGCTTTACGCATGCCAGTCCTTCGCTGAGCTGGGAATACCAAAGAGCAAGGCGGCAATGAGAGTGCTCACGAGCAGGACAATCAGTAGGAAGTTGAGGTGCCTTACATGGCGGGTGAGAACCGCAGTTCTCACTGCTGTGACCAACATCAGATCGAGCCCAAGGACAATGGTGGTGAAGAACAAGAACCCGACCACTGTCACTGCCATACGTCGGTTTTGGCCTACCATGTAGTGACCCAAGATCATGTTGATGAAGCCCCCACAGGTGACAATACCAGCAGACAGGTTGAAGATGCCATCAAGGTACTGATTGGCTTCATTGGTACTGAGATATTGAACTATTTCGTCACTGGTGCTGAACTGTTGCCCCCATCCACAGCACAGGATGCGCTGAAGGATAATAGTGACGATTGGGAGCAGTACTGTGAAGATGGCGTAGCCGTAGTACTTGTTCAGCGAGACAAGTAGGAGGCATAACATTACCACCAGAAAGAACCATGAAAGGTACACAAAGGCACTGCCCCATTCTAGCTTCGTTGAAGCAGAGATTAGATCAATGCAGATGGCGATGAAGAGTGCTACCATGGAGAACTTGAAAGCCATGTTCTCAGTAGAGGATGATGGAGAACTCAGGCACCCAACGAATGTGAGGATGGCAAAAATGAGGGCCTTCTGCGAATAGCTGGAGCAACGCTTCTGCAGCTCATTGGTCTGATCAGTAGTGGCAGGAATTGGCTGATGGTTTGCCTCGAGATCTGTCTCAGTCCCATGCAGTGGACTATCGCTTCTAGACCCACTGTGTTCCTGAAGAAGATGCTCCGCAGCCTATAAACCAGAGCATAAGCATCAGTGTTAAGTTAAAAATAGAAGTTGTGAACTCGTTTTTGGACAATATGATACATTACTTCAGTTGTTCCATCTCGAAGAAGAGTGCCATTACTATTGCATCTCTTTAACATGCAACTAATCATGAATTAGCAATGTAGTTGTCAATATGGTCAGTATCTCCCCTTTTACAAGAAAATCTGCTGGTATATCTCTATGGCATTTCTGTAAGCCCCAAAATTAACCCTCCAACAAGTTCTACTTGACAGTAATAACAGTGTAACCCAATGAAAACCCAACACCACCAGCCATGGAAGCCTTTTAGGTTGTGGCTGCGGGAGTAATGTTACCACACTGGCCTTCTTCCATGAACAAGTTTTGCTTCAGCATGTTCCCAGAAAAAAGCAGAGGTGCTGCCACACAGTATTTAACAGCGGCTTTTGGGTACAAAGAAACTGAGATTGAGCTGAAAAGCTCTTTCCACTAGCTTCTACCACAAGATCATCTATGCACCAACCTAAATTTGGGTAAAACACAACACATCCCACCTCCGTATCTCCAACCATGCTGGCACCCGCATATTGATCTCCGGAATAGTGCTATATACTTTCAAGTAGTTCTATGGATTATTTGGAATGGAGATATCTGCATTTTGCACAGCTTTTCATCATCATAATCTGCTCATTGCATAATGCAGTGCTGGAATACATGTTTTCTCCTGTGTTATTGTAGCTAACAAATAAATTGGATAATGCTGCATACTGTTTTAGAACTTTGGAGTGTTCTATGCTCATGTGCAATCATTTTTTCTGTTTACTTGCCCATTTTGAATCATGACATGATTGGTATATGTTGTCCTCCAATACTTAAGGGTACATATGAATGTAAATGAGAAGGCAACTAACCAAACGACACACATTGTCACATTCCAAATTTCTAGGACATGAAACCAACCTGAGTGGAGGCTGTTGGCTGAGGACGGTTTGACTCAGGATCCACCACAGCCACTGCCTGTAAATTATCGTTTCCAGATTCATTAGGCCGTTGCTGAGGAGTCCCCGCTACCTACAATCATAAAAAAAAAGGTGGATCAATTATTAGAGGTAAAAAACTGTTGTATAATTTTTTGGGAAAGTTAGACAGATTTCAACTGCAGTCATTCCATCCTTACAATTTGCTCTGATGTTGCAGACATTTTAATTAGGGCATTCCAATAATGAAGCATCAGCATGAGTACAATCATGGACACAGTACTTCGCTTTTTACATGAACAATTTGATTTTACATTCCACAAAACTACCACACTGAGCAAGGCTCAACAAAGCAACCTAAGTAAACTACGATTTGATTTGTAATGGAACTTAGTAGCCATGGAGGAGTTCCTTTAGGCTGCAGGCATGGAAACTTAACTACACTACCAGCATACCATGCTGGCCTCCCTCTGAGCTACCAACCTCCCTGCTATGTCAGCCCCATGCCCCATCCCATTGTCCCTTTTTTCTATGCTATTAAAATCATGACTGGCACCACATGACCTCCACTGTGAATGAAAGTTTGCCAACATAGTAATGGAGGACAAGATCGGAACTAGCCAAAAGATGCGCAAAGTCTTCATGACCAGAATTTGCAGGACCTGGAAGGCTGGAACCAACCTGAGCAGGCAACTGTGGACGGTTTACACCAAAATCTAACTGAGCCATAGCAAGTAAATTTTCAGATGTAGATCCAGCAGGCATTTTGCTGACGTAGCGAAGATTCAGCTACTGCAATCAAAAGGACGGTGAAGGTATCAGATATTGAGTGAAATATAAAAGTTGTAGATAATTTTTGTGGTCATGGGACAAATTTCTGAGCAGTCGTTCCATCCTTGAAAATAGCTCTGAAATTGGGCACTACAATAATGAAGTGACACAAGTACAGTTTTGGACAGCACAGTACCAATTATTATTACATGAACAGACTCTAATTCCGTCATATTTTGGTAATCCTTGAAATTACTGCAATTAGCAGAACTACAGTTTGACCAGTTTAATCCAGGCAACAAATATTTGGCCACACAGTTTGATCACTTTGATGGACAGATGTAATTGATTGGTTCATCATTACCCAGAGGTGAAGTGCTCACTGTATCATTTGTAGCTAAAAAGCATGTTTCATACATTAAAATAATTACGATGCAAAATAAAAGTTTATACATATTCATGTAGACCTCATTTGAATGTACACTTTCCAAATTGTCTGATATGGTTTTCCTGGAGCTTATAATGATGTTAAGTCAGCCACATTACTAATTAGATAGCTAATCAGCTAATGCCCATGGGCATGAATGGTAGAGGAAAATTTACTGGGATGGTCCAGTTATCAGGGATCATATCGCTTCATTTGGTAGAAATCCAGGTTCCTGTTCACCAGGGAAGTGATTATAATTGTCCTGGAACAACTTCTCTGGTGAATCTGATTCGGTTGTGAAACTGTTTGGCAAGCTAGATTGATTCCAAATCCTGAATGAGAGTTGACCATTGTACCCATGCCTATATATGCTGACGCCATGGAAGCATATTTCATTTCTACTTGTTTTGTTCTAAATATTTTTACACAGTAAAATCTGAAACCATATGGCAATAATTAAGTAAGCAAAAAGAAGCATCTGAATTGAAGGATAATACACTGCCACATTCATTATGATATATAACATTGTCACTATGAATAAAAAGACACTGTCACTGTAGCACAAAATTCAGAAAGCACCTTGTGTACCTACAACAAAAAATTTAAACACGCGAATGTCTAGTGGGCTTCGTCCATTCCAATTTCAGAATCATAAAATCTTGTTTGTAGGCATAACTAGGCACAATCTTGTTCACAGTACCAAATCAACATAATCACAGTAGCTAATTAGCATAACTAGGCACAAAACAGATATTCGCACCTTAAGCATTATAAAGTATTCAGGTAACAGCAACTCATGAGAAATGCATATGCAGAACCCACTGAAATGATGCAATAGGGGCTCCAAAATTTACAGCAGACGATCTCAACAAAGAATTTCAGTTATCCAACTAGCTAGTTATGACAATTGTAAAGAAGATTGGATTGGAATTACCACTAAGACTGAATAGGTGAAATTGACCATCTGATCAGCAAGAGCAAACAAATGCACAGCTTGCCCAGGAGCTAGCAAGTATATACATCTGCATTTCTTGGTTATGTAGAAGTACATTGCACACAACATCCTAGTTCATCTTTTTTCGAAAAAGAACATCCTAGTTCATCTTGACAATACATCATATGCACATAACATCTTGACAGTACAAAATCAACTAGGAATCATTTCCAACTAGAACTAAGGAAAACAGCACTCCAAGCAAGGCAACTACGGATCTTCTGTATACAGCTAGCCAACGGGGAAGGTAAAGGGAAGACTCACCGTCGGAGGGGGGCGGCGGGGAACGACGAGCGGCGGCGGTGGCTTGCCTCCGGTCCGGAGGCGGGGAGTCCAGCGGCGGCGTTGCTTGAAGATCTTGAGGCGGCGATATGGTTGGAGGGGCGGATCCCTATGCCTGATTGCCGCCGGTCGCCGGAGCGGCGCAAGGAGCCTCAGCCTCCCTCCCCCTCTCCCGTGCGAGAAGAGAGCGAGCCTCTAGTCAAGTTCAGTCTCTATCGGCGAAGGAAATCTTACCAGTGAAGGAAACGGAGGCCATTGGGAGGACCAATAGAATTTAAGCACTTGTTCGCGGCTGTATTGGCCCGTTCTTGGGGCCACATTTGACTTTCTCCTTATGCCACTGCATTTGTGGCATTGGTCGCCGGCCTCAGGTTACGGTGTGGTCTTAGGGTGAGGTCGGTGTTAGAAAGTTTTCTCGACCGGAGAAGGTTGAGAGCTTCTATATCAAAGAAAGTTTTCTCGATCGATCGAGTTTTTTTTAATCTACTAGCAAAAGGGCACGTGTCGCAGACACGTGTTTTAAAAAAATTACTAAATTAGAGATGTAGTCAACATGAACTCTTTATATTAATCTAGAGCGTTCAATCATCATAAAATCTGACGTTGTAGGCATTATAAGAGTAAGATGTAAAATTTGACATCAAAATTTTGTCATCTCCCTTCCCTGCCGTTCAACCAACACGCGGCGGAAGGTTGAACCCGACCAAAGGTGTCAACGTCACTTGGCTGTGATGGACGGAGCTTAGCCGGCGGATACGACGTGAGGATGGGATGAATGACGTTCGGCGTGATCATGCTCGGCAGCGGCCGGTGACGGGTCGGGGTGGTGCTAGTGGTTGCGGCTCCCGTCGCGGGATTGGGTGGCGACGACTTCGGGGATGGGATGGCTGGCGATCCGCGGCGCGGCCGGTGATGGGACGAGGTGGCGCTGCGGTGACGACCTCGAGAATGGGATGGTCGGTGATCGGTGTGATGGTGCTCGGCGGCGGCCGGTGACAGGACGGGGTGGTAATTTCAAATCTTTGAGTACTTATTTGAAAGTACTACAGAGTCTACTCGGCAAGAAGAGTAGTGATTTCAAATCTTTGAGTACTTATTTGAAAGTACTACAGAGTCTACTCCATAATAAGAGTAGTGATTTCAAAATCTCTGAGTACTTATTTGAATGTACTACAGAGTCTACTCCACAAGGCGAGTAGTAACTTCAAACCTCTACTCCATATGGAAATTAGTCGTATGACTTGTAAACTACTCGGATTGCCTTGAAAAGCACTCTCCGACTAGTAATTGGTTAGGATTCTACTCGAAACCAACCTTGTAACCCTGCCCGCCGTGAATATAAGGGACACATGGATTCTCTCCAGACAGAGTCGTACCAGGCGTGAAGAACAAGAGTAGAGTACTGCAAGGACTCTTCTCGATATGGAAATTAGTCGTATGACTTGTAAACTACTCGGATTGCCTTGAAAAGCACTCTCCGAGTAGTAATTGGTTAGGATTCTACTCCAAACCAACCTCCTGCCCGCCGTGAATATAAGGCTGGGCAGGGACCCTCTCAAGAGGAACCGAAGTCGTGAATGTTTTTTGTGGAAAGGTGTAATTTCATGCAAGGAGCTCATTCAAAGGAAACTTTGCTGGCCTTGTAAAAGGAAACTTTGCTGGCCGTGTATTTCATGCAAGGAGTACGTTGATAGGAAACTTTGCTGGCCGTGTAAAAGGAAACGTAGCTGGCCGTGTAAAATTGCACATTTCAAGAACAAGATGTGCGATTCTTATCGCACACCATATAATATTTTGAAGACTACTGATTTAATCAGAATAAACGGGGCTTAAGCACCTCATGGCCTCGTGACAACCAAGACATGTCCAAGACTGATCAAGAACTCGAAAAAGCACTCGATTGGCTTGGCAAGCACTCGGTTGATGATACTCGACGATGAAGCGCTTGGGGGCTTGTTGGAGGTACGACCATGGGCCCACAGGGACACACGGATTCTCTCCAGACAGAGTCGTACCAGGCGTGAAGAACAAGAGTAGAGTACTGCAAGGACTCTTCTCGATATGGAAATTAGTCGTATGAATTGTAAACTACTCTGATTGCCTTGAAAAGCACTCTCCGAGTAGTAATTGGTTAGGATTCTACTCGAAACCAACCTTGTAACCCTGCCCGCCGTGAATATAAGGGGCACATGGATTCTCTCCAGACAGAGTCGTACCAGGCGTGAAGAACAATAGTAGAGTACTGCAAGGACTCTTCTCGATATGGAAATTAGTCGTATGACTTGTATACTACTCGGATTGACTTGAAAAGCACTCTCCGAGTAGTAATTGGTTAGGATTCTACTCGAAACCAACCTTGTAACCCTGCCCGCCGTGAATATAAGGGACACATGGATTCTCTCCAGACAGAGTCGTACCAGGCGTGAAGAACAAGAGTAGAGTACTGCAAGGACTCTTCTCGATATGGAAATTAGTCGTATGACTTGTAAACTACTCGGATTGCCTTGAAAAGCACTCTCCGAGTAGTAATTGGTTAGGATTCTACTCGAAACCAACCTTGTAACCCTGCCCGCCGTGAATATAAGGGACACATGGATTCTCTCCAGACAGAGTCTTACCAGGCGTGAAGAACAAGAGTAGAGTACTGCAAGGACTCTTCTCGATATGGAAATTAGTCGTATGACTTGTAAACTACTCGGATTGCCTTGAAAAGCACTCTCCGAGTAGTAATTGGTTAGGATTCTACTCGAAACCAACCTTGTAACCAAGATTCTGTGGACCCTCAACCTGATTCTTCGATTCAACTTAAAGCTCGGGGGCTACTCCATATGGAGTGCGATTCTTATCGCACACCATATAATATTTTGAAGACTACTGATTTAATCAGAATAAACGGGGCTTAAGCACCTCATGGCCTCGTGACAACCAAGACCTGTCCAAGACTGGTCAAGAACTCGAAAAAGCACTCGATTGGCTTGGCAAGCACTCGGTTGACGATACTCGACGATGAAGCGCTTGGGGGCTTGTTGGAGGTACGACCATGGGCCCACAGGGACACATGGATTCTCTCCAGACAGAGTCGTACCAGGCGTGAAGAACAAGAGTAGAGTACTGCAAGGACTCTTCTCGATATGGAAATTAGTCGTATGACTTGTAAACTACTCGGATTGCCTTGAAAAGCACTGTTCGAGTAGTAATTGGTTAGGATTCTACTCGAAACCAACCTCCTGCCCGCCGTGAATATAAGGCTGGGCAGAGACCCTCTCAAGAGGAACCGAAGTCGTGAATGTTTTTTGTGGAAAGGTGTAATTTCATGCAAGGAGCTTATTCAAAGGAAACTTTGCTGGCCTTGTAAAAGGAAACTTTGCTGGCTGTGTATTTCATGCAAGGAGTATGTTGATAGGAAACTTTGCTGGCCGTGTAAAAGGAAATATAGCTGGCCGTGTAAAATTGCACATTTCAAGAACAAGATGTGCGATTCTTATCGCACACCATTTAACATTTTGAAGACTACTGATTTAATCAGAATAAACGGGGCTTAAGCACCTCATGGCCTCGTGACAACCAAGACATGTCCAAGACTGATCAAGAACTCGAAAAAGCACTCGATTGGCTTGGCAAGCACTCGGTTGACGATACTCGACGATGAAGCGCTTGGGGGCTTGTTGGAGGTACGACCATGGGCCCATAGGGACACATGGATTCTCTCCAGACAGAGTCGTACCAGGCGTGAAGAACAAGAGTAGAGTACTGCAAGGACTCTTCTCGATATGGAAATTAGTCGTATGACTTGTAAACTACTCGGATTGCCTTGAAAAGCACTCTCCGAGTAGTAATTGGTTAGGATTCTACTCGAAACCAACCTCCTGCCCGCCGTGAATATAAGGCTGGGCAGGGACCCTCTCAAGAGGAACCAAAGTCGTGATTGTTTTTTGTGGAAAGGTGTAATTTCATGCAAGGAGCTCATTCAAAGGAAACTTTGCTGGCCTTGTAAAAGGAAACTTTGCTGGCCGTGTATTTCATGCAATGAGTACGTTGATAGGAAACTTTGTTGGCCGTGTAAAAGGAAACGTAGCTGGGCGTGTAAAATTGCACATTTCAAGAACAAGATGTGCAATTCTTATCGCACACCATATAATATCTTGAAGACTATTGATTTAATCAGAATAAACAGGGCTTAAGCACCTCATGGCCTCGTGACAACCAAGACCTGGCTTACTCGAACATTGAAAGTATATGTCCTCTCCAGACAGAGTCGTACCAGGCGTGAAGAACAAGAGTAGAGTACTGCAAGGACTCTTCTCGATATGGAAATTAGTCGTATGACTTGTAAACTACTCGGATTGCCTTGAAAAGCACTCTCCGAGTAGTAATTGGTTAGGATTCTACTCGAAACCAACCTTGTAACCCTGCCCGCCGTCCAAGACTAATCAAAAACTCGAAAACGCACTCGATTGGCTTACTCGAACATTGAAAGTATATATGTCCTCTCCAGACAGAGTCGTAACAGGCGTGAAGAACAAGAGTAGAGTACTGCAAGGACTCTTCTCGATATGGAAATTAGTCGTATGACTTGTAAACTACTCGGATTGCCTTGAAAAGCACTCGGATTGCCTTTAGATCGCATATTAAAATTATTCAATAGCATCTAATGTTAAAAATTATATATTCATACATCGAAAGCTTGGCCTCCGGCGGAAACAGAAGGAAAATATTCACGATACATGTATCCATGAGCAACTCGGCACCGCAGCCAGCTTTTTGATGACGGGGAGGCCGAGAAGGTTGCTCTCCTCGTCGCCGGTGTCGTGGAGCAACGACGCCATGCACTCAACGGCACCGGACACCGTCACAACGCGGAGCACGTTCCGCTTCTACCTGGCAAACTTGGACACGACGAGCGTCGTGGCCACCCTTGCGCCGCGCTCGACGCCGACGCCCTTGCAAAGAAATCAGTAGTCTTGAATAGATGATAAGAATGAAGGGAGAGATTGTGTGCTTTGAGAATAAGGAGAGGCGCCTTATATAGGGGGCAGGAGGGCTAAGGAGATGAACCTGGACGCCTATGACTATGGTAAGTAATCGATATGATGTATTGTGGCTGTTATGGAAATAAAGTTTATGGAAAGAACGATTTCAGTTCGAAATCACCTAACAATTGCATCTATGGCACGGTAAATCACCTAACAATTCCATCTATGGCGCGGTGGGTGCAGGGGGCGGGTAGATTGGGCAGTGCTGAGTGAAATTTTTCGGTTTTCCTGAAATAATGCCGCCTAAACTATCCCTCATGCGTTGGATCGGCCACGGACGCCCACAGGGCCTTCATTTGAATTGGTTGATGGCCAAACATTTTAGGTGGGTTTAGGTGGAACCCTGTCAAGTGGGGACGCTGTGAGGGGTACGGGAGGTTTTAAAAAAGCAGTTTTTTACCAATTGTTTTGGATCCTTATAGTATAGATGAGGTTCAATGTAAATTTTGGATGTCTCGTTCCTGTTAAACATCTAAGTTTCCCCCTCTTTTTTGAAAGAGATAAGACTAGTTGTTAGACTATCACTACTAAAAAAATTTGGTGGAGGATTAAGAAGGATTTTAAAGAGCGGGCACCGGACCCGCCCCCGCAAGCGGCTGCTACAAACAGCTAGCAACTTTTAGGGGCGGGCTGCTAGCATCCTGCCAAAGCAAAGGATTTTCAGAGGTGTGCAGTGTAAATGGCATTTACATGTGCATGTAATGCCATCAGACGCCCCTAAAAACAAATTTCTAAAAATAAAAAAGAAAAGAAAAAGAAAAAAGAGAGAAAAATAAAAAAAATGGCTACGACCCTACGTTGCAGCCGCACGCTCGTGCCACCCTCCGGCACCGGCCAAGGGCGCCTCCGCCCGCCCGTGCCGGCCGATCTTTGCGCCACTCCAAGCTAGGCTCCGCGGGATCCCGTGCCTCCTGCTTCTGTCCAGGCTGCTTACCGTCGCTGGGGAACCCGCACCGCCTGTTGCTGCCGAGGCCGTGCACAGGCACTGCTGGTCGCACCGCCGCTGCAGCTGCCCCGGCCTTGCGCTGCCTGTTGCTGCCTAGGCCACACACCTCCGCCAGGAGGCCGTCAGCCCGCCACTGGCCAGATCCGGCCGCTCGTCGCCATAGGTGCTAAAGCCCGATGAGGGAGGGAGGGATAGTAGGAGACACGCACGAGTGGTGAGTATGGTGACCGTGTGAAAAGTTGAGCTAGGAGGGAAGGATGGGAGACTTTGAGAAAAAACTTGGTCATCCCATTTACCCAATAGGAAGGCTTGGTTTGGAGGGGTGGATTGCTGATGTGGCATGGTGCGTTTCTTTAGTGGCCTTATAATATATATTTATGTAGCTAAATGAGTTCAAATGAAAAAATTACAAACCACAAAGTTTTCAATCTCGTCGAGCTCTACATCTTTAATACAGAACTTATTTACATATGAGGTCGTTTGAAAATTTTAAGATTTCAAATTTGATAACTTATAGTGATATTTTCAAGTACTAAAAATCTGAAATAAAAAAGTTATCGGCTACAAAGTTTTAGATCTTATCGAGTTGTACTACTTTGTTATAAAGTTTATCTTCATACGAAATCGTATGATATAAAGCTCTATATTTTTATTTTTTAAAATAATTTTTTGAGATATTAAATGATCACAAATACAAAAATTATCAACTACAAAGTTTTTTATAAACAATATTTTCTATATGTAATATACTTCAATACAAGGTAAGAGTACAAATTTAAAATGATTCGAATGTGTTTTGCTATTTTTGTAATTAAAATGATTTTCAAAACTCTACTTTCAAAACTAGAGAGCTTATAATTATATTTTGGAGTACTAAACTATCTCAAATGAAAATTTTGCCAACTACAAAGTTTTAGCTCTCGTCTAGGTCTATAATTTTCATATAAATTTTATTTTCATTTGAGATCGTATTTTATTAATTTCTAGTTTTTCTTTTTTGTAGGCCATTTAGAGTGGAATACAAAGCCCAACAACGTTGTGCGACCCACTCCTATTCCACACCGGCCGGCCCAACAAACTTTAGTTTTCAAAATTAGAGAGTTTATAATAATATTTTAGAGCACTAAACAATCTTAAATGAAAATCTTATCAACTATAAAGTTTTAGGTCTTGTTGGGCTTTATAATTTTCATAACAAAATTATCTGCATCCAAGATTATATGAAAAACTTATGAATTTGTTTCCATAAAACTCTTTTTAAGGGTGAAGCATGGGATCACCCGCCCCAAATCATTTTTAGGGGTGGGATATGAGCTTGCTAGCCCTTGGAAATGGCCCCCGTTTCAGGGGCGAGTGATGGGGTCACTCGCCCCTGGAAATGGTCATTTTCAGGGGATGATCACCCCGTAACTCGCCCCTGAAAATGTATTTATGAGGCCAGGTGTTTTGCTACAGTAACTCATGCTATTTGCAATGTCGGATCGCCTTTGTATCCGCCTCTGAAAACAAGATTTACCTCTTACAAATGTTTTCTGTACAACCTCAAAATGGACATTATGTCATTTTATTACTATCGGTATATATGGTGATCTGTGAGTTGTGCACACTGTTAACGTCTCAAGGTGTACATGTATGGACGTATAGTCGTCACCAACCATTTTCAGTCTCACATAGTAAATTCATCAGTGAGTATTAATTAATGCCAAAGGAGGAAGTTTGCCACCATTGCTCCTTAACTCCTGAAATTCTCTTACTCACTCCTGAAATTCTCATTAAATTGAAATAAGTTTAAGCCAGCACGAGTAAGATCATTAATCTCTTTAATAGGCAGGTTTCCTTTATTTTTTTGACCGAAGGCAGGTTTCCTCTATTGTCCGTTCCCGGAAAGATCTTAGCGAGATGTTATTACAGTTTGGGTGGTCCTTTTTACTCAAAATATTCATTGAGATTTGCACATGCATTTCTGTTGCCTCCATATTTCCTATTTGATCTACAGTACAGTACTTCTCGCAGCTATGGAAAGAAGATGAGGATGGTTCTAGGCTTGCTGGATGGTACGGATGGTATGATTTTTATTTTTCTCGCTGAAACTGTTCATGATTGGTTGTAAAAAATAACTGATCAGGTAAGCACAAAAACAGCCTAGTCAGAAAAAAATAAACTGGGCTCATCTCTAATAAACGAAATCAGCTCCATCCACCCTTGCGTCTCATTAGGCCACGTCACCTCTTTTTTTTTCTTTTTTTTTACACAGTTGGATTTCAATCGGCCGTTAAAAATTGAGTACCACAGCTGACATCTCCGGATATAGTTCTCGAGCCTCCTGTCCCTAAGCTGTCCGCCTCCATCTCCTCCAGCGGTGTCTGCCGCCGCCGTGAGGCGCTGCGTCGTCCTCCGCCTGCCGTGACGGCCACTGGCCTCCGCGTTCAGCAATCCTCACCGGCGGCGCCATACTCCTACCGTACGATCTGTACCTCCCTTAACCGTCCTCCCTCGCGCCCGACGGACGGCTCGTGAGGCATCTCCTGTTCCAGTCGTCCTCAGGGCCTAATTGGTTGAATGCCAAAGTTTAGGCATCCCAAAATTTGGGCCTATCAATTTTTGGGCTACTACTTAGTTTGCTACCAAAAACACATTTACGCTACCAAAACGTTGGCAAGTTTTTTTCTCGTATTTTGGCTTGTCAAAACTGTGACATACAAATTTCTTGACCCTTGTTTAGTTTCAAAATGAAATCTTTTCACCCATCACATCAAAGGAGAATCTTAAATGCATGGAGTATTAAACGTATACGAAAAAGGTGAAAAGTTATATGGATAGGCTGTAAATCGCGAGACGAATCTAATGAGCCTACTTAATCCATGATTTGCAACAGTGATGCTACAGTAACCATCCGCTAATTATGGATTAATTACCCTCTAATTACCATCGTTAGATTCGTCTCGAGATTTTCAACCTATTCATATAACTTTCCACCCTTTTCGTCTACATTTACTACTCCTAAATTGGTAAAATCTAAACCCGAAATCTTTTCACCGAAATCTTTTCGGGAACTAAACACGGGCTTGGTTAGGAATCAATCAGGCCCACAATGTCGACATCCGTCAGCTCTGCGCAGAAGACGCCGCCACCAATGTTTTATACGGTGGCCCAGGTGCCGATGGGATCAGATGCCGCGATGGTCTTGATTTACTGAAACCCAACTACGACTCTACCGGAATTAGCATAAATTAGCAAACAGAAATATGCAGGGAAGATCCTTTGCAAACTACTGATGGGTAATTGAGATTGGTTCTTTGCTCATATGGACTACATCTGAGGTTGTTCTGTTCTGAGTTTGACAGTAGTTTGTATGAGCTCCGAGCCCCAAATGAAGCAAATCCTGCACATCAATTGAGGAGGTTCATGCTATACATGTACGCACTGATAATTTCATTGCATTTGTTCAGAAGGAGAAATATGACACTAACAAAAAAAAGGGAGAGATTTTCCCAATATTTGAGTATATGGCTCTGCCCAAACCTATATGAATTAATGAATTATAATATGATCATGGAATACTCTCTGCTATTACTCACTAAACGTTAGGCTAAAATATATAGAAAAGGACTCGAATTTTAATATTTATTTATTGTTAAATTGAAATCTTTGTGTTCATAAATCGGCTGACGAAATTGGCACTTTTAGTTTTTTTCTTCTCATCCTACTTCATGTGATTGCAATTGAAAAGGAAGCACCACTTGGTTGACAGATAATAAGCTGTACCAACCAACCAAAATTGGGTAAAAATCTTACAAGGAGTTTTAAAGGCATGATGGCATGGATCCACAACAACCAATCTCTGATTGCAGGAAACGAAGGTAGTCTTATGATCTTATCTGCGCATAAACAATTGGCCTTCTGGAATTCACGTTGAGTTCTAGGGAAAAGAGTCGCTAGCAGTAAGGGCGTTCAGCAGGCACATCACATACAAATTTTAGTACGTCCTTCAGCCTTTTATATCTCACCAATTTTTGGATAGTTTTTAAAATTGAAATGCCATCCTTGCGCTGTTGTGCAGCTTCTCTGAGAACTCATCACAAGTTCAATGCTCATGCACTTTAGGTGTTTTAAAAAAAGGCTTAATCAATTTTTGAATGCAAAAAATGTCTCTGAGAAACAAATGATTCTACTTTAGCATGTCAGTAGATAGATGAGGTACCTCCCTGGTGTGTATACTGGATAGGCAAGCTCATCTAATATGTTTCTTCTTTAAAAAAAAAGCGCATCTAATCTAGTATTTGTTAGATATTCTGTCGAATATTTGTACGAGTCCGGTTACGATGGGATTTGGAGTTGTATTTAGCAGTATAGGGTAGAGTCCGTGTCATACTCTGTACCTGACCTTCTCATAAATATGACAGGAGGGCTGCTGTTGTAACCATGACGACATAGCGACAGGCTCGGGGGAGGCGGCATGATGCCGGGACCCTGAAGCGGCCGTTGTTGCGGTATTGGGGAGGAGCGCCCGTAGTCATGCCCCGAGGATGTAGGCTTCGGCCGAACCTCGTTAACAAAGCTCGTGTCTCTGGTGTCGTCTGTGATCTGGCATGTTCGTCTCGGTAGATCTAATCGTCGTTTCCGCTGCGTGAAGATTAGCTGGGTGGTTCGTCGTCGCGAGGCTAATTTCTAACAGTATTGATTGTTTTAGTGTTGATAATCCAATTGTTGCAAGTAGCTACAACAAAACAATACACATGTATATATATATATATATATATATATATATATATATATATATATATATATATATATATATACTGGCCATATCCAGTATTTAATCCGTGACGGAATCCTGGCGACGGTTTCAGAAAACGTAAGCATTTTGCTCTAAGCCCAAAGAAGCCCTCTCTGCCTCTTTTTGCGCCTTTAAGAAAACCTCGAGGGAGGCTCGAACCCGGATCTTTAAGAAGACCAAGCATGATGTAAGCATTATGACCCGGATCTTCTCGGTCATAATAGCTTCAAATTTGTTGTTTTTTTCCTGAATTTTTGTAAAATCATGATGTTTCATGTTGTATCATTTTTTTGCAGAACAATTGTTATTTTATATATCATTTTGTATGGCTTCTTTTCTTCCACCGAAAGAGATTAGAAATAACATTTTTTCCCATAACAAATGGGGACATAACTTTGTATTTTCTAATGTTATAGTAAGCATGATGTTCTATCCAAGTTTGAGGGGCATATGAGTTTGAAAATGTAAAGTGTTACTTAAATCTTAAAGTTTGACTTGGGTTGTTAGAAACTATGTGCGAGATGTCTCCATTTGTGAACAATGTATGATCAAACTTTATCAAAATATTTTAATTTTTTTATATAAGCTTATGAACTAAAAATATGTTGTCACCTCAATTTTTAGAATTGTTTGATCAAATTTTAGAATATTATGAGGCATTCAAGTTTCAAAGTTTAATTAAGTAGTGAGGTATTCACAGAAACATTTGAATTTTTCACTGATTTTAAGAATATGAGCTATACTAAAATATAGACACTTAAAATATATTTTTAAGTAATGTTTTCAATATTATTTGAGATACATATAGTTCAAAATTTTCTACTTTACAAGTATGCAATAAAAGAGAAAAGAAAAAAGAAAATGTTAAACGGGCTGTTTTCTAGGCACACAAAGAGGCCCGAACATTCACGTCCGTCCATTTTTGATCAACGGTCCAGATCACTTCCTCGACGTATAAATGAACTCCTCTCAGCGACTCAGCCTGAAACCCTAGTCGCGCCCTTCTTCCCCGCCCCCCTTCGCCTCCTCACGCGCCCTCCATCTCCAGCCGCCACCCCCCCGCGCTCCTCCCCTCCGACTCTGACGCCTCTGACCTCGGTGCCCCTCCACCTCCCCTCCCCGCGCGCCGTTCTTGTCCATCCCCTCCCCGCGCGCCGCTCCCATTCCCTCCATGCGCGCTGCTCCACCACCGCCATCCCCTATCGGGAACCTCCCCTGCGCACGCTGCTCCTTAGATCCGCAGGAGGTCAACGGTGGCGAGCTGATCCCCGGCGGTCACTAGATCCTCCCACTGGCGGCCACCTCGGCACCGGCGGCCACCAGATCCGCCACCTCGACTCCCACGGCTCCCCGTCTTCGCCCCTTCGGTCCCTCCCCACCGTCTCTGCCGCCCCTCGTTGACGAAGGATGCGACCTCCCGAGCGGCATGCGTGCAGGGCCTCGTCGGGGCGGGGCGATGCAACTGCCCAACACAGCTTGGACTAGCCCCTTGCGCTTGAGCTCGCGCTACAACGCCACCAGGAAGGTACGCTACTCTTCTCTGTATGCACCAATTGCCGATCTCTAGCTCCTAAACATTTTCCCCCTCTCAAATCGGAGGATGTCTTGCCGTTGATTCTGCCCATGCAGAACAACGAGGACTGAGGTCCCCACGCGGCTGCTTCTCATGTGGATCGACATCAAGCAGTGAGATGCGGACTGCAGGTAAAGTGTTCGACGATTTGCCCCTAAGGCATCATCTGCTGCTGGTTTGGATCTTGCGATTGGGAAAAGCATTTTGTTTCCATGGAGACATTCGATTGGATTTGAGTTGATGCAGATCCATCCACCGATCTGTGCTGAGTTGTGAATTCGTGCGTATGAAAATCAATTCTGTACTGATGCAGATCCACCCAACGATCTGTTGAGATCCACCCAGCGATAGTTTGCATACTACCATTAGTAAAGTAGCAGTAATTAGCCTTGCATAGTTGTGAATTTGTGGGAATGAAACTCAGTTTTGTGCTTATTTCCAAAGGTTACATTCTGTGACTACTTCATGCTTTCTCCTTCTAGCTTTTATAGAGAGATAAGCACTTATATGTTGCATGCCGGTCAGGATTTACTCGGAGAGAGTTCCTGACATGTACAATTGGTAAATGGGTATATGTTGATTAGTGAGTTATGATGATAGAACTATCTGAGCAATCCAGGTGTTCCTTATTTCTTGTTAATTAGATATGCTATCTGTGCTATTTGAACATCATCTACATGCTTGTGTCAGTAGCTATCTGTGTTGCAGACAGAATTGCTGCCTTCCATGTTTATATGCTATTATTGTGTTACCTGATGGCTATCTCACTTCTGATCTATATACTCATCTCTGACTGTGACATTGATCTTTTTGAATTTTGCTGTGCAGGTGCAGTGGTGGAGCACTGGAGCTGAATCCTGGAGTTGCAACTCTGAATCATGGAGCTGCATCAAGTGAGTGTTGCCTTGCCCCTCATTGAGGCTGAAAAGTTCATTCCTCTCTCAGCTTTACATTTCAAAACTTGCAACTGCAGATTCTATTGCTCATGTTGTGTGTTATCGAGCTAAAAAGTTTAATGGCCATTGTAATGTAAACTGGTTCTAGCTTGGTAGCCCCCTAACATTGTAGTTTTACACAACTAATATGCATGACGAACTAATACTTGGGATATAATTGTTTGCCCTCTTTGCTTGAGCTTTCCTTGAGATGAACTATATGCATTTGGTGAAATGTCCTTGTTCCTTAGATAATGAAACAAAACTCCTTGTATGTGGTTCTTTATTTCATATGTTACTGAGTCTTGCTGCTGTTACAGGTTTACAAATCTTCGATAATTGTAACCTCGATGATCTTATTGGTTGATGACCCCCTCACAGATAAGAGCTCCAATCTCAATTCCCTAGTCCCCTCTACTACTACATCCCTATGGGTGTCCTGTTCATGAGCTTAGTGATAGGTGACTCAAAATTTGTAGTTGTACTTATGTGCCAATGGGCTCATGATCTGCGGCAGGCTGCATGTTATACATGTCTCAAAGATTGCAATTTATTGATTTGACCATGGTTCGTATGGATGGTTATGTTGTGTAGTGTAAGAATTAAACTTAAGCATGGGTGTTGGTTATTTAATATCTTGGCTGATAAAGGATCGGTTTGCCACAAGCATCAGAAATGAATATATCTCAAATGTCAATTTGAATTCTACTGTGGAGAGCATAACACACGGAACACCCCGTTAGGTATCCAATTCAAAAGGTCTCAGTTTGGTCTTTACTGTAATTTGAAATGTTGAAATCTGGTTCTTTTTCCGTGCTAAGAAATAATTCAGATTAGTGTTCCTTGCAGGTGGTTGATAAAATTCTATGCATGAACATGCAGAAGGCAAAATAGATTTTTTTTCTCTATAATAGCTCTTTTAGATTATGAGATATTTTTCTGTTTTGATTCTGTAATTCTAATAAATGGGCTGTAAAATTTGAATATCTTATGGGTTGAATGGTTGAAATACTTGTTATGAGTGAAATGGTGGTTGTGATAATAACAGGCTGACTAATTGGGTGTTGAAATTTGACGGAATTTTTGGTGTGCTGAAATGATTACGGGATGAGTTTTGGGCCAAAAATGTGGTCCACTTATAGAATCGGCCCAATAATAAATGGCCTATTAGTGAAAAGTCAACGTCCATGTCATTGTCCACGTTATCAAGAGTGCCATGTAAGCAGCTGCATCATTGTCCATGTTGGTAGCCACGTCATCGTCCATGTAGGTAGCCACGTCATCGTCCACGTAGGCGGCCACATCATTGTCCATGTCAGCAGCAATTCGTGACGGTTATTTTCGTCGCTAGAACTGGGCTTTGGGTTGGGCTGATTGGGCCTCAGGCTGTTCTGTGACGGTAAAAAACTTTCACAGATTGCTCAATCCGAGACGGTTTTTGAAGAACCGTCGATCGACTTAATCAATGACGCTCAATCAATAACAGAATGCGAAACCGTCACGGAAATTAATTTGCGATGGAAATTCGACAATCCGTGACAGAATGATTCCGTCACGGAATAAATGTTGTGTTGTAGTGATGGCGCGGCAACGCCACGCCTGCAGTTCTAGTATAATACCATATGCAAGGTCTCATAACATTGGCATCCGGCACAGTAATGAATCAACCTGATAGTGTTAGAGTATATTTGGTAGTTGTGATATACTCTATTGTAGACTACCATATGTATCCGGGGGAGCCTTGCCTCCCAAGTCTTGTACTCTCATATATACTGGCCGAGGCCTCAATGCAATACATCCACAACCATTATACGCATCCCTCTCTACTTTCCTACATGGTATCACGAGATTAGGGTTTGTGATCCTAGGCTAATCTTCTGCTGCCGCGGCGCCACCGGCACCTCTGCCTTCTTCCTCGCACCACTGATCGTCGCCACGACACCCATCAAGGACGCCCCCTCGACGACCTCCTAGCGCTCCCCGGGGAGGTCACCCATGACCTCCGCCGGGGGCAATGCTGTGGCAGAACCGCTCGAATTAATCTGGCTTAAGTGCGCTAACCCTCCATTGGTCATCATGCAGCTAAAAACGGAGTAACATGACAGTCTGTCGGGTCGAGCCCGATGCAACCACGAATAGTTACCTCGATCGAAACGAGTCGTGCGAACACTCACTCGAAGGTGAGTCCCAGAGATTACTGTTGACGGCCATTATAACCTCGTAGTGACAGTCAACATTTGGGTAAAATGAGGATGATCATACCATATTCTATACATAAAAGTGCTTTCACTGACAAATTCCACAAGTTTTGGATGAGTTGTGCTTGTAGGACAAATCAGGAGAAACCAGGGCCAAACCTGGCTCAGAGCCAGGCCGACCGGCCTCCCCTGGCCATGTCTGGCCATGTCACTGATTCACAACATATGCCAAGCACCCAAGGTGATCAGGAGACGTGCAATCAACGTCGGTTTGATCCAAGGACCCGGAAGGCCTAGAGTGGGAAGCACATGGACTGAAGGGCCCACATCCTAGGATTCTCGGACAAGCTTCAACTAAACGCAACTAAAACCGACTTCAGGAGAGCATTAGGGCCGTTCCTGCAAAGGTCGGTGCCATGTGGCACCAGGACCAGGCCGGCCGGCCTAGATGAGGCCGACCGGCCTCCTTTTGTGGCTGCCACGTCTCCTCCTTCGCGTGAAGCCTAAGCAGATCCTTGGCGTGCTAATGACGCTGACATCCACCCCCTGGAGGCTATAAAAGGCAGCTCATTCACCTTGGGAAGACACACACCACATATCTCAAGTCTTTACTTGAAGGGAGCTCTAGTATCTTTTCATTTCTTAGATTAGGATTAGAGTTGGGAGTAGAGTCGAGTCGAGCTTAGCTCGGATCTTCAGAGCCTTCGGAGTTCTGGTAAAGCTCTTGTATCCTTTCCTTCTTTTGAAGAGTTTATTTATATAATTACTTTCTTACTTCAGAGCTTAAGTTATCTTTTATATTTCTATCTTGCTCTTCTTTTAGAGTAAAGATCTTGCTCTCTTTAGAGCAAAGTCCTATCCCCTTTAGTTTTAGTGTAGAGTTTAGTTTAGCTCTACCGGGCTTTATCTCGCGGGTTTGCTCGCCTTGACCGGGCCGTAAGACGCCTTAGGGAAGACGGGGATTTCTCTTGACAGGCCTCAAGAGAAATCTTAATCATCGAGTGCAGACGTGGTGTCTGGCTTGTTGATTAACTAGAAAGTGTGTTGCACCCCACGGAACTGCAGTGGTAGGCGGCAGGTGGTGACAGCCCTGTCCGTCCTTTGTAGTCCACCACGTTCGGGTGTACTCATAACAGTAGTGCTGAGCCCGGAGAACCCCCTCTCTCATCCCGTTCTGAGGTTCTCCCGTTCTAGCCGTCGAAGCGAGCTCTGTTCCCGGTATCTAAGCTAGGGTCTAGGCTAAGGCTAGAGTGCCTTTTGCTCTGAGTTAGAAAGAGTCTAGGTCCGGTCTCTCCCAAAGTCTTTCCTTTTCTTTAGAAATAGGTGCTCCGTGTGTCGCTGGTCTTTCAGACCTTCTATCCGGTCATTAACTTGACCATTATCCAACCAAACCTAGAGTTTGTGCCCTTGGGTTTGTGGCTTGATATTTCTGACAAGATATATCATTTCATTCTTCAATACACTTTAACCATCTGCTTCCCTGCGGAAATATAAATACGATACCCTGGGGTTACTCCCGAGGTGAAGTGCTACAACGAGATATATTCTGTGCGCTTGCAGAATTAATTTTGCATACAACGACATATATCTTCGCGCTCTTGAGCGTTGCTAAAACGTGACGCTAAGGAGTGCCAACAATTACCACAATCCACAAGTGATTAAACAGGTCCCACTTGAGGTATTTTATTACAAACCAAGTTCTTGCATAAAGAAAAAGAGTTCAGAGTTCAAATTGCAGCGGAAATAAACTATTTATTCGGAAAGCGGTAATATCATGTGAAGCTGTCATGATATCACTCGGAAGCATCTTCTTCCCATACGACGGTCCAACCAGGAGGAAGGGTGGTTGGCCAGGTGAGACCTTCTACCATCTCCTCGAGAGCACTACTTGAAAACAATTCAACAAGCAACGCTGAGTATACTAATACTCAGCAAGACTTACCCGACAGGTGAAAACTACATTACCGACTTCTAGAAATGCAAGGCTTTTGGCTGGTGGGTTTGTTTTGCCAAAAAGCGACTAAGAGTGGGTCCTTGCTTTCAAAGTTTTAGCATCAAGTTCTAGTTCGAGTTAACCATTCTAGGTAAGCCAGCCAATACTAGTTAAGCAAGCAATTAAGCAAGCATCCAGTTTATCATCGTCATGTTCCAGTTTCTTACTCAATGCGGCACAGTGGTCAAGTAGTCTCATTGGCTGCGAGAAACAGACAGTTCGAACCGATTTTAACCTTGCAAGGTGGATACTAAACACACAGAAAAGCATCAACCCTGAGGGTCGACACTAACCAGGTCATTCCCATGTCTTCCGGGTTTGTTAATCCGAGCCCACTCCCCTTGGACACAAGCCTTAGCCGGTCATACTTCGCGGTCATAACCGGCCGGCCTCGGTCTTGAGCCACGTGTTAGCGACATTGGACGAATCCCAGAGAAAGCAGGACAAGGCCACGCCTCCTTCTGAACGGGCACTAAACAAGTGCTTAGTGCTTTCAAACACTTGACCAGCGGTACCGTACCTTTCGACCTTAACCAATTTTAGCATACACGGACGGGGCATCTACATGACAAAAATCCTCGCCCGTCATCCTTATGATTCCAACATAGATAAAGTAGTTGATTTCTATATCTCGCGAGTGACAGGAAATTACTCAACTTTTACCGGTCCTTATAGCATGGCAGCTATCGACCTAACATTTTAGTATTGCAAAGCATAGGTACCTAGGATCATGCAACTAAGGTTTCAATCAATGCCTGAAAACGTAAATGCACAAGCATCAATTTAACAAACACAGTTGCAAGATTTCGAAACATAGGACGTGCTCCGGGGCTTGCCTTCGGGCACGATGTTAGCCTGGGGTTCCTCTGCAGCAGCGTTCGGGTCTTGCTCGACCTGGATGGCATTCACTTCACCTTCCGCTTGGACTTCTCCTCCAGCGGGGATGAGTTCGTAGTCGCCGTCAACGAGGACTTGTTCTACACGAATGCACATGGAATAAGAGTATGATCTTATATCGAGTCATCACAATTGCATAATGATAGACCCGGGGTATATTGAGTGACACATTCACCTGGACAATTTTTGTCTGACCTTCCCTTTTTTTAATTAAGTTTGTATTTACTCACAAAAGTACTTGGGGTGTGTTGATGGTGATTGTGTACACATCTATGATTATTTATCTTTGATTTCTTCATAAAACAGCAAGGGTGTGTGTGGGGTGATGTGTTTAACGGTGTGTGTGGGGTGATGTGTTTAACTTATTTAATAATTTAAAGAAGTGACTTATTCGTATCTAGCCCTTTTTAAGCAATGAAACTTCAATAATTTATTCTAACAGTTTGGTAATTTATTTTAATGTGAGAAAATTACAGTATGCTCTTAGTGTGTTGTTATATTTACTGACCAAAATTTAGGCCAAAATGATTTATACAACAGCTAGGAAAAATCACACAAGCTTGTCACATGAGCATCAAGAATAAATCCTAATAAATCACACTTACAGCAATTGGTCCTTAGATTTCTACCAGAGCCTATACTAGTCTAAACTAGTTCACAAGCTAAAGGGTATCTAAAAAAGATCAAAGGATCTTGCTGTTTGGAATTACTAGGTTTAAACTAATATTAATTAAAAGAGTAAGTTAGCCAACTCAACCAAAGCTCTACGTTTTACCAGACGTACATCAAGATATTACAGAACTGTTGAAAAAAGATTGAGCTCATTAGTTCCACAGATTAACTAATAAAAATGTAGATCCAATGCAGTGCCAGCCTAAACAATTAATAACTCAAAATCTAGTGTGTAACTTTGTGCCATCCTTTTACAGGAGCCTAAAAATTTCACAATCTACAACATATCCAAAATCTAGCCCAAAAAAATCTATAGATTTCAAACTATGCACAAATTCGAGTTTGGACAGATTTGAACCTAGAGGGACGGACGAGTGCTCAAGCCGACGGCCTGGCGAGGGGATGGCGCGGCAGGGTCGGGGGCGGACAGCGAGCTCGGTTGGGGATTTTATAGGCGGACGGGGGAAAGGGAAAGCGTAGAACCTAAGGCTTCACGCCTTGGAGGCCAAGGTGGTGGTCGCCTGGTCGGAGGCGTGAAGCCTTAGGTTCTACGCTTCACGCCTTGGAGGCCAAGCGTAGAACCTAAGGCTTCACGCCTTGGAGGCCTCGGGGTGAAGCAAGCGCGGGGATTGGGCGGCTTGCGGACGCGTGGACCCATATCATTAAGTGTCCAGTCGGCCTCGACGTCAGTGTCAGACGGCGGCTACCGTGTGGCGGGCGTGGTCGGCTGGAACGCGCAGCGCTCTCGAGTGCCAGGCAATTCGTTAAGTAGTTGGCATGCGTTTGTTCGACCTCCAATATCCCCAAATTTTTGAACTGCACTTAAAAATCTCCAAATAAGAAAGTCGTGTCCTAGCCTACCAGCTACAAGTTTTACAAAGAACGACCATAGGAAAAGTGTGTAGATCGACAGGAAAACGTAGGGGAAGACAGTGCGAACCTGGGTGCCAGCCAGGGTGAACTTCTGGGGTTTGACTGAATTTGACCATAATTTAAGGTGCCTTCCACTTAAAATCTTGCAAAGTACCAATTAACAACGTTGTGTCCCATTAAAATCTGAACAACTTTTATATTGGTCGATTTTTAAGTTCTTAAGTGAAATTTTGAATTCAAATCAATTCAAGCTCCAAAGGTTCGGTGCATGTAATTTGAAACCATTATTTCATGCGTTGACTTTGGTCATAACCACAAGTTTAATTGCCCATCAAGCCTTAATGAGATGATTAGACATTAGAGATGTCACAAATACCCTCCTGAGCGGCGGATCGATCTGAATCCGCCGCCGTCCAGCGTCAGCAACGGCAGATCGAAGCCGTACCTCGCCATCCGCCGGGAAGACGTCGCTGACGACCTGACTTGCGCTGCTGTGGCGGCAGCCATGGTCTCCCTTTGGCCCCCGCGACCTACCCCTGGCTGCCATGGCGGCAGCAGGGGCTCCGCATGGTGCCTCGTCGTCGACGTGCCCCTGGCGGCGCCTCCATCCTCTCCGCTCCCCTTCGCCACCCCCCTCGGGCCGCGGCTCGCCGTCCGCCATGGCGGGATCCGTCTCCAGGCGGGAGTTGTCGGCTTCGGGTGTGCGCCCTCACACCGACGGGATTCGCCACCGTCCCAAGCGGGATTCGACGTCGCAGGATTCACGGCCTCCAGCCTCCTGGCCGCTCATCCCTATCGCCGAGCGCCAGGCTCTCTTTAGCCTCTGTTTTTTTTTCTTTTCCGTATCTCGCTTGGTTGCTTGGTTATTGACCGTGACTGATGAGAGACAGAAAGAGATAAGAGGCTTGAGGGGCCTATGCTACGCGCATCCGGAGGTACTACACGAGCTGCTGCTGCAAGTTTTTCTTTTACTCGATGATGACTGGTCGAGATTGCGTCGCCCACCGCCCATCGACCCCGCGCCACGACTTCGACATCGGCACCGACTTCACCGGCCACTTCTTCCTCTACGACTGTGCGGCATGACGAGATGGTCGGCACCCAGGGGCACTTGTTTGCGCCGCCGCCTACATCGCCGCTTCTTCCATACGTCGACCTTCGCCAGCCCGTCTTCGCCTTCACCGGTCGGGACGACTCCACCGAATTCGTCCACCGTCATCTCACCTCACGCTACTCGGTCTGACCAGCCGACATGCGTGATTCACTCGGCTCCCATGACGCTCATCCTCGTCGTGTGTGCCCCTTAACCGAGTACGGACGGCTACCACTGCTTTGCCTCTTCAGGCAGCAGTGGTGCCACTTGTGGTCTTCTCCGCCGTTGCTCCCTCACGCCTCCGACTATGTTCACGACCTCGTTGTCGACTACATGTCGCTGCGCCCTGCGCGCATGGTCTTCATCAAGCCGTTCGAGTTCTTCGTCGTCTCCTTCGAGCACCGCCACCGCATAGCCTGGATCCTCTGGCCTTGCGCTGGAAAATCCGGGCTCTCCTCCTCACTTCGTCCAGCACAACCGTTGCCAGCGTCGCCATCACCTCTACTCCAAGCAACTGCAGGCGTCGACATCTTCTACCCTGCCGTTCTTCAGCGCCTGCGACTGCTATAGAGGCCTTCTCTGCTGGTCCCCCAGGCGACGGCGTCTGGTTGTGCACTTCTCCCTTGCACGTCCGGTATTGGCAACACCAGTGCGCGTTCATCGTCCCTGACATGTTTCCGGGCCTGGCAAACCCGGGCATGGCTTGCCCGATGGCCTGATTGCATCGACTTCGGCATCGCTCCCTCTACGACTGCCTCGACGCGTCGCCATCTTCGTCTTGGGCGTCTTCTCCATTACGCCACTATCATGGCACCTCCTCGTGTGCCCGTGGCTTCATGTGCGGCTACCACGTCATTGGCAACCTCGATAGCTCTACGTCGACCACGGCTATCCTACGCACGGCGTCATCAACCATGGCTCCTCGCCCTCGAGCTCAGCTATCTCGACATCGACACAAAGGGCTACTATCCACATGAGATACCCGCAGGTTTCTCTCCAGTCACAGCATCCGCACTGCGATGACGTTATGACTGCGGGGGGCTGTAAGTCCATCGGCTCCCGCCTTTGGCTTCTTCTCCAGTCTCACCGTCTGTTGTGTTTCCACTGTGACTACGGGGGAGTGTTAGAGTATATTTGGTACTTGTAGATATACCGTATCGTAGACTACCATATGTATCCGGGGGAGCATTGCCCCTCAAGTCTTGTACTCTTATATATACCGGACGAGACCTCAATGCAATACATCCACAATCATTATACGCGTCCCTCTCTACTTTCCTACAGATAGCTTCAAAGATCTCATAACAAGCTGTCGTTGCCATTCTAACCGCTTGAGATCCGGTTATATTTTATCTTGAAAAATAAACCAAGTATGAATTCAGTGCTATAGCAACGACACTACCAAAATCCATAATTGTCTTGCGGCCAAAATCTATCAAGAAAAACATTAAAACCGCCAAGGAAACGATACATGACAGCCAACTGCCAAGCAAAGCCCACAAAATATAGAGAGCCAAGGGGCTTAGGTGGCTGCCAACACTACCGGACTGCCTCTCTTTGCCGTGTGCTAGTTACACACGGCAAAGCCTTTGGCACACGGCAAAGTTTAGACGTCAAAGAGGAGCCTTTGCCGTGTGTCCAGCCTTTACCATGTGCCCGCTGGCACTAACGGCCGTCCCGTTACGGGCCTTTGCCGTGTGTCAAACTGGCAGGCACACGGCAAAGGCTGGTGTGCTGCGGCATTTGCACTATGGTAAAAGCACACGGCAAAGGCCCAAAAACTGCTGGTTTTTTTTATTGTTACTTATACTCCCAAACAACTCAATCACAGACAGTTTATATATCAATAACCATCACAGGCAATTTATATATCACAATGACCATCACAGGCAGTTTATATATCACAAAGACCATCACAGACAGTTTATATATCACAACGACCATCACAAGTCCATAAAAGCTCATGCAAATGCATACAAGTCCATACAAGCTCATGCAAATCCATACAAGTCCATACTAAGCAAATAATACAAGTCCATACTAAGTAAATAATACAAATCCATATAAAGCAAATAATACAAGTCCATGCTCGTCGATACAACTCACTGAGACCGAGGTGGCCGCGGCGGCTCCCGCGAGAAGGGTGAGCCGTGAGGTAGCGGCGGGAACTGTGACGGGAAGCTGTGAGGGTGCGGCGTCCTGCCGGGACGCAACTGCGGCCAAGGCTGGAACGGCGTGCCGGCAGGCAACTGCGACCACGGGTACTGCGTCCACGGTGGCTGGTGAGGGGACTGCTTAGGGGGTGACATGTCTACAGTGAACGGCCCATCGTTCGAGGTCGTGGACTGGTGAGGGGACTACACAAATGATACAAAATCTAAGTAATTCTGGTTTCATCCTAAGTCAGCAAGTGTAAGGCATTTTCGTTTTTTCCATCATTCTAGGTTCTAAGTCGGCTCTAAGTCACTATGAGGAATGAAAATTCAAAGTTGTGAAGAGACTCACAGGCGTAGCATCTCGAGCTGGTGGGGCCAACATAACTGCCGGCGGTGCTTGACCTACCACCGTACCAATGTTGTGCACGTACTGGAACATGTGCCCGTACTGCTGCCGCTGGGCCTGCCGGTCGGCGTCCTGCTTCCGCTCAAACTCTTCAATCAACCTCGCCCTCTCGGCCTGCCAGTTCCGCTCCAACTCTTCCTTTGCTGCTCTCACCCTCTCCGCCACCTGGGCTGCCATCATTTCCTGCACATATTCATGACATTGTTGCCATACCAAACAAACGTTAGCGATAATCAATTAACAATAGGTAAAACGGAAATTACCTGAAACTGAGCCATCTGGATCTGTGCAGCGGTCTGGCGTGCGTGTATAGGCGGGGTGGAGTCTGTGGCACGGGCTTTAAGCGCGGTGAGAGTGGGAGTACTAGCCATGTCCACAAGGCTGTTCGCAATCGCGTACCGGCCGTGCTTCTTGCCTCCTCCTGACCTCATGAGGATTTCTCCGTTAAGGTCCACGGTGATCGGATCAAAATCCGGCCCATGGACCTCCCTTGCCATCTCTGCGTAGTGACTCAAGCGGCTGTAGGCGGTCGGATTGGAGTACGCCTCGGGCTCGTCGTTCGAGTTGTATGTGTTCTCTGCGTCCGTCGCCTTGCCCTTGTGGGTCAAAGCGTATGCCATGGCCGGGGGGCAAGGCTGGTTACCATGTGTCTATGACTGAAAAAAACAAAAGGAAAAATGTTTATGAATTATTCAGGATTGCTCATAAGAATTAAAAATTGAATTTACATACCCATGTGTTCCCGTACGCCTAGAGGTTACGGTTGCCTTGATGATGTGATGCACCTGACATCATCAAACGCCGCTGCCAGAGCTCATTGTGGGTCGTCTCCCAATCGTCCGCAAGCCATTTGTCCACCATCTTGGTCCAGGCCGGAATGTGGGTCGAGCACCACCAAGGAACCGCCTGCACATTATCAAGCACGTGACACATGACAAAGACAAAACAGAGCGTACTTAGTTTAAAAGAAAAAATATATTTACCCGGATGTATTCTGCACGTGTTAACTGGATGTTTCTCGCCTCCGCTTTAGTAAGCTTCACCTTCTTGTACTTGCGGTAGAAATGCACGACGGCTGCAATGCGCGCCTCGTAGTGCATATCTTGTACGAGGTTGTAGCAGGCGTGGTGAGCCACAGCCTTGGCCTTCGCCTCGTACCCGTCGTCCCATCTAAAGAAATCCTGCACATTGATTGGATGTAATTATTTAAAAAATGTTAAATGAATCTGATGATTTGAGCAATATAGTTTGAACAAGGCTTACCCATAGCTCTTCCACCACCCGATGTGCCATGTTGTTGAACATCCTGCCACCACGATCTGGGTGAGGGTCGACGGTGCAGGCGATGTAGTGCTCCCACGTGTACGCCGGCTCCTCTCGGCATGCGACTGTGACTACCTGGCGAGATCAGCAACCACCCCCTGCACAAGTGGCGAAGATAATTTAGGCGTTTCAATAGTGATAATAAACATATGAAAGGAAAAAAGTAGTGAAAACAACTAACATTTCTTACCTTCTCCCGTCGGGTCTAATTACCGGTCGGTTCAAGAAAGGTATCGGCCGATCCGGGATCGTCGAGGGGCCTCGCTCGTATGGAGACGGCTGTCCATCCTCTCCCTCCTCTCCCTCAACCTACTCCCCCTTCTCTCCCTCACCCTGCACCCCTCATCTCCCTCG
Organism: Urochloa ruziziensis; assembly: GCA_015476505.1. Taxonomy (NCBI): domain Eukaryota; kingdom Viridiplantae; phylum Streptophyta; class Magnoliopsida; order Poales; family Poaceae; genus Urochloa; species Urochloa ruziziensis. The sequence continues at coordinate 40,544,360 of CM027126.1, read as the reverse complement.
TCCTCAGAGGCGTGCGCGGAAGGTAGCTCCTTCCTCTCCTCTCCCTCCTCCTCCTGCTCCTCCTCGTCAACCTCAGGCGAGGGTGTCCTCGCCCGCCTCCCCCTCCTCCTCTGTGCCGTGCCGGAGGACTCAGCTCCATCCCTGCCTCTCCCTCGACCCTTGGGTCTCCCTCGGCCCTTGCCTCCCCCTCTAGCCGGCTCGGAGTCCTCAGCACCTCCAACGACTCTCTGGTAAATCGAAGTGACCGATCTAAAAGGGTTGCGTCCCACCATCTTTAATCAATCACCTGCATTCAAGAAGAGAAAACAAATCAGTACAATAATTGCAAATAATTAGTACAACTAGTAAATGAATTTATACAATTTGTAAATTAATTAGTGCAACTAGTAAATTAAACATGAAATAACTTACATGTATTAGAAATAATCATCATGATCCGGATTACCCGGAACATAATTCTCATCATCACTATCACGCATTTCAATATAATCGTTGTTCTGGTGCAAAGGAGACTCGTCGTCGTCATCACTGTCATTGCCTAAACGTAATTTCTCAAGTAAGGTTATGTCATTCACATTCTCAACCTCATCTCCGACGTCCTCGTCAACAAGCATTTCATTTTCTACTTCCATTCTGATGTCTTCGGTTAATTCGATCTCAAATCTTCCTTCTAGCCCATCTTCCTGGAAGAACTCTCCGTCATAAGTATTTGGGTCTATGTTGTAATCTTCATTGTTTGGGACGGGTAGTCTACCATGTGGCGATACTTTGTACACAACATCCCAACCGATAAGACGCTCGTTCGTTTGGCACAGGTACGAGAGATAATACACTTGGGTCGCCTGTTGAGCCACAATGTAAACATCGTCTCGTGGGTACACGGAAGACTGTTGAATTTCGACTAGCCCAAGTTTCGGGTTCCGTCTCGCTGCTTGAGGATCAAACCAATAACATTTGAATATTACAGGTTTGAGAGAATGTGAACCATGAAAGGTGAGTTCGTATATTTCTTCAATTTTTTCGTAGTATTCTAGCCCATCGTCTCCTGGAGTGAACACTCCGGTATTTGTGGTTCTTCTATTGGGCCGTCTCTGATCATGTCATGTTGTGTGAAACCGATATCCATTCACATCGTAAGCGCCAAATGATTTGACCCTAAAGGCACAGCCATCGGCAACTTGTCTCAACTCGGCACTCATTGACGCATCTATCATGCCCTGCACATTAAAGCAGGATATATAATTCGTTATGTTAGGTACGGGCTAATTTGTATAGTCATGCATACTATGAGCTAAACAAGACATTACCTTATCGGGCATTCCTTCAGTCGAACCATGTCTAAGAAGGTTCTCACTTTCCTCCTCGGTAGGTGGCCTTGATTGACGCCAGAATTGCACATGAAATTCCCTGTACAAGTTCGTTGAGAACGTACTTTATGTACGGCTCAACTTCGTCAAGGTTTTTCAATACATATAGCATGATATCACGCCATTCTTCAAGATTCAAGGTTTTGATTGTCGCTTCACTTGCCTTTTCGAGTTGGCCTCGGAAAATGCTGAGGTTGGGCTCATCTTCACCGGCATTGTAACGAGAAGGTGGATTATTCACGCTTGGAAGGTTCTCAGAATAGTATTTTGATGTGAAGTTTGACACCTCCTCCAGAATGTGCGCTTCAGCAATGGAAGCATCAATCTTGCATTTATTTTTACATTTAGTTCGAAGAACTTTTTGACATCTCTCAATAGAATAGAACCAACGGTTCTGCACAGGACCACCCATTTCTGCCTCATACGGGAGGTGCAAAATCATATGTTCCATCGGATTGAAGAAGCCAGGTGGAAAGATCTTCTCCAACTTACAGAGCAACACAGGAGCCAATAATTCCATATCTGCAATCACGGATCGAGATACTTCCTTAGCACAAAGCTGGCGGAAGAAATTGCTCAACTCTGCCAACACTACCCAGATATGGTCAGGGACATAACCTCGAACCATCACCAGAAGAATACGCTCGAGCCATATATGGTAGTCATGACTCTTGAGGCCGTTGATTCGCATGATATCAAGGTTCACCCCCGAGATAGATTAGCAGCATACCCATCAGGAAACTTTAACGTTTTCATCCATTGTAATACTTCCTTCCGTTGGGCTCTCGTCAGGAAGAAATCGGCCTTAGGCTTTTTCCATCTACGACCCTCATTGGGAGTTGTAATGACTAGCTTCGATCGATTGCATAACTTCGCTTGATCAACTCTAGCCTTAACATTGTCCTTTGTTTTATCTGGAATTTCCATGATTGAGCCCCAAAGTGCCTCGCCGATATTTTTTTCTGTATGCATGACATCAATGTTGTGTGGAAGAAGAATATCATCCATATAGGGGAGCCTCCACAAGCCGCACTTCTGAGCCCACGCATGAGACTCCCCATATCCTGCAAAACCACTTCCATCTTCTTTGAGCATGAGAGCGTCCAACTGAGCATGCACCGCGGCACCTGTCATCATTTGCGGTGGAGAGTCTTTGACTACAACACCTTTTGTAAAGTTTTTGATGTCTTTTCTGAAGGGATGATCAAGAGGGAGGAATTGTCGATGTTTGTCAAACGAAGAATATTTGCCTCCAGCTTTCAACCAAATGAACTTTAGAGCTGCCTTGCATACTGGGCATGGGAACCTCCCGTAAACATACCAACCGCAGAACACCCCATACACCGGCATGTCATGCAAGGAGTACTGATACCAAACATGCATTTTGAAGTTTGTTTTTGTAGCCCGGTCTTATGTCAATACCCCCTCATTTTAAGAAGTCTCCAATTCATCAATCAGAGGCTCCATGTATACACATATTATTCCCCGGATGTTCAGGTATTATCAATAATAAGAATATGTTCTGTCTTTGGAAAAGGACGCCGGGAGGGAGATTGAGAGGGATAACGAACATGGGCCAACAGGTGTATGGCGCACTGTTCATTCCATAAGGTTGGAAGCCGTCTGTAGCGAGCGCAACATGTACATTACGAGCCTCTACAGCTTTCTCATGATAGAACGAATCAAAGTGTGTCCATGATTCACCATCGGATGGATGTACCAGCTTATCTGGATTGTATCGGCGCCCATTTTTGTGCCATGTCATTTGTTTGGCGGATTCTTCTGTCATGTAAAGCCGTTGGATCCTCGGTATGAATGGAAGGTACCGTAAGATTTTCACGGCAATTGTGGTTTGTCTTTTATGACCATCACCTGAGTCTACCTCAACAAACCTAGAGGATTCACACTTTGAGCAGTACTTTGCTTCCACATAATCTTTCGTGAATATGATGCATCCCTTCGGACAAGTGTGTATCTGCTCATATGGCATCTTAAGTGCACGAAGGAGTTTTTGTGCCTCATACATGTTCTTTGGCAGAATGTGACCACCCGGAAGCAGGCTGCCAAAAACTGTCAACATAAGATCAAAGGCGTCTCGATTCAGGCTAAACTGGGACTTTATGGCCATTAGGCACGCAATGGCATCAAGCTGAGAAACATTGGTATGTTGTGAAGTGGTTGTTGTGCCGCAGACAACATGTCGTAGTACGCCTTTGCGGTTGGCTCTAGCTCCTCCTCCCTTGGTTCTTCATTAAAGTGTGCTTCGTAATAGTCATCTAACATGTCTGCTACACCGGCGTCATCATCTAGAGCCTCGATACGTTCTCGGACGATCTCATCTCTCACACGACCGGCTGTGCCATGATATCTCCACTTAGTATGGTCTCGAGTAAATCCATGTTTGCAAAGATAATTTCTTATGACGGTCTTTGTATGTTCACGAGTGTTTCCACATCTGCTTCAAGGACACCAAGTGCTAGACCTTCCTCTAACATTAGCAAATGCTTCATCCAAGAAATACTCGGTCTTGTTAATCCAATCCAAGCTCAAGTTACCCCACTAGACCAGCCCGTGTACATCCACTCATGATCATCTATCCTCTACTATCCGAACTACTAATATAAAAATAAAATGCATGAGTAATGTAAAAATCAATTGCATCTACACGAATTTTATACTGCCTAGCTAATAGGTGAAGATAGGTCCTAATCCCACCCGAGGATGTGTAGCTAGGGTTAGTTCCCATGCTCTACTCCGATCCGAGACCGAATTTCGGCAGCACCTCCCCGCTGTTCTCCAAATACACGTCCCGAAAGGGAGATTGTGTATCCAGAGAACAACGGGGAGATGTTGCCGAAATTCAGTCTCGGATTGAAGTAGAGCATGGAAACTGACCCCAGCTACGCATCCTCAGGCTGTCCAAAAAATGTGGACAATTAGAAACAGATACAGTCATAGATATGCAAAAGATCTGCATATCTCCAACTGTATCCCTTCCGAACGGGAGACACCTAGGTTACGTAAACCGCTAATATGCATGTAAGGGAAAAGGGATGTTTATGTCTCACCTTGCTCTACTGCAAAGTAAGGAGTCGAGAACGGTGGCAAGACGCGGGTGCCGAATGGTGTGCCTGTCCTGAAAAGAAAGAAAAAAATAATGTCAAAAATTGTAAATTTCGGCAGCATCTCCCCTGCACGATGAGGTTTCCAAAACCCGCATCAAAACGACGACACGATGGCCGCAACCACATACACAACGGCTCGATGGCCGTCAAACACATATGCAACGGCTCGATTGCCGTCAACCACATATATCTAACTAACAAATTTTCTAAGTCAAACTACGCTATATATGATATTACCTAGCATTTCTAACTACCAAATCATAGCTAAATTCTTACTATATCTTAAAAACACAAAATGGAACTATGTAATTACCTAGAGTGCGAGGGGCGGCGGCCAAAGGTGGGGCAGCGGCGGCCCGAGCAGCGGCTGGCGAGGTGCTCGAGCAGCGGCTGCTGTGGTCCTCCTTCTCCTCCTCTGCTTCTCCTCTGCTCCTCCTCTGCCCCTCCTCGCCCCTCCTCCTCTTCCGACGGGGCAAGGGTGCCCGCGCCGGCCCTGCAGGCGGCGTCCCGTGGGGGCCCGGCCGGCCGCGGCGTACGGCGTTCCGGCCAGCGGCGGCGCGGTGCCCCGACCGGTGACGCCGCGCAGGGGCATGGCCGGCGGCGACGCGTGGGGAGGGGGAACGCCAGGGGGCGCGTGGCCCCGACCGGCGGCGCAAGCGGGGGCACGGCGGCGGCGGCGCGTGGGAGGGGGGAGCGGAGGCATGGCGGCGGCGCATGGTGACGTGTGTGTGGGTGTGTGCAGTGGGTGTGTGTTCGTGTGTGCAGTGGGTGTGTGTGGCACGAAAAAGGCGCCATTACGGCAAAGGGCACACGGCAAAGGGGTGTTCGTGTGTGCAGTGGGTGTGTGTTCGTGTGTGCAGTGGGTGCCTGTCCCTGATACCGTAATGGCGCCAGGATTCTCGAACACGATGATCACGCAGTTTGATTATCGTACTTGAATGCGAATTTCTGATGTTTGTATGCATGCATTTTCCGATCGACTATATCCATATGATGATCTTTGCATAACACCGAGAGCCCATTTCCTCGACGGCCCAACAAAGCAGCAGAATACCCCGAGAGCCCATTTCCTCGGTTCCAAAATGGCACGAACCAGTCGCCTCATCGCCCGCTTTCTCTGCCTGGTTTTCAATTTTCGAAGTGGGGCTTCGGGAGCAGAACACTCGACGCCACCACTCCACCAAGATCTCAGAAGAAATCCCTATCTTCCTGTAAGTTCGATCCGTTCATCCCCTATTGATCTCTTTTCTTACGCGATACAATTTCTCTGCCTGCAAAATTTTGATATGATCGCGGAGGAAAATAATCTCGACATGAATCCAATTTGCACCCTATCAATTTTGCCATAGGTTTACGCCCTCCGTCTGACTGGACGTTTCTTGCAGAAAATCTAGCGGAAAAGCTCTGATCTTGGGTTGGTGCTTTGGCCGTGCAGGCCACCTGTTCGACGCAATGCACCCGAAGGTCACCAAGCGCTCGTCTGCATCACGCAGGCGCGAAAGAGGCGTCCGTGAAGCTGACCGCCTCAGCACGCTCCCGGACGCGCTCCTGCACCACATCATGCTGTTCCTCAAGGCGTGGGAGGTGGTGCGGACCTGCGTGCTGGCACGGCGGTGGCGCCACCTGTGGACTTCTGTGCCCTGCCTTGACCTCCGCGTTCGCGAGGACGACCATGCCAATACGCCGGAGGACTTCCCTGAATTTGTGCGCCTCTTGTTCCTCCACCGCGAGGCGTCGGCAAGACTGGACACGCTCCGCCTGCGATCGAGCAATGTTGACGGTGCACATGATGAAGAGGATGCCAGGTTGTGGATCTGTACTGCGATCAAGCTCGGGGCTCGAGTTATTCATCTTGTCGGGCATCGCAGGGATTGGTTTCGTGGCAGCGGACTCGCACAGCTTGAGCACGCGTCGTTAGTTTCTAGCCACCTTAAGATCCTGAAGCTGTCCTATGCCCTGCTCCGTGGCAACATCCTCGAGCAGCTGTCGTCTTATTTGCCATCTTTGGAAGAACTGGAGCTTAATGATTGCTTCATCAGTGCCTGTGAGATTTCGTCTGCCTCTTTGAAGATTTTAGTCATGTTCAAGTCGACATCTTCGTGAATCTGTCTGTCGCTGCCCCGAACCTTGTATTGCTCCGCTGCATCTCACCAATAGCCCATGCTCCATCATTTCAGAACATGAGATCTCTTGTCACAGGCACTATCATACTTTATGATTATGCCTTCACTGATTCTTTTTATAAAGACTTCAGCAAAGATGAACTCTGTGAAACCACTGACGAAGACGATGACAATCAGCAGTACAAGACAAGACATGGATTTGGTGTCCCTCCAGAAGGATACGGGCTTGGTTACAATGATGATTACAATTATGGTAGTGACATTGATAGCGATGATGACAATAAAATTGAAGGTGGCCGCAATATTCTTCAGAGCCTTTCCAATGCTACAAGTTTGGAGCTCTTAGCAGATGCTGGAGAGGTATAGCTCTTACAATCTTTTGCTTATGTTCATGCATTAATTTCAGTTTGTATTTTTATTTTCCTCAATATGTCGTCGCTGAAATCATTGTTATTTTCTGGATTTTGGTGTGTCATGCTGCCAGCTGATTTCTTACTCGCAGTTGACTTGTATAACTCCAAATAAAAACAATAATTCGTTTACATAAGTGCAGCAGCTCATTTTTGTTGCCTGCTGAAATTATGTTTCACCAAATATAGCAATATTCATTAGTTTTTATTATTGCAAGTTTGCAATAAAGTACCTCTTTATACTTGCTCTTATGCATTAGCACATAATTAGTTTAATAATTTTGTGCTTGACACTGGCTATGGAGAATCACAGTTTACACATTCATACTAGAAAAAGAATATGCACCCCATGTTAATAAAGGTGCTATTTCCTTGGTAATGTATCACTGTTATTTACTTCTCTTTGTGTTGAATAATTTGGTTACATACACGATACGAATGTTCATTTGATCACTGTTGTTATATACTGAAAACTCACTTTTTATATGTCTATGAAGGTTATTCTGAATAGAGAACTGAAAAGTTGCCCAAGTTTTAGCAACCTGAAGATGTTGTCCCTCGGTGAATGGTGTATGGATGCTGAATTCAATGCATTAATTTTCTTCCTTCAGCATTCACCTAATTTGGAGAAGCTTTTTCTTGAACTCAAATTGGTATGAATCTTTACATATCTTGTTTGTAATGCGTACTTCAGCTGAGTATCTGAGCACATATTTAATAACAGTCTTGTTGTTCTTTAAGAATTTCAACACCAGGAAGCCACTGGATAGTGGTGTAAAACCAAAGGGAAGATCATTTGCTTGCAAACATCTTTGGATGGTGAATATCAAATGCTCTGAGGATGATGCGAGAGTCCATAAGCTGGCACACTTGTTCAGGGCTAATGGTATACCAGATGAGAAGATTTTTGTCAGCTGTGAGCATACGTTATCTCTTCATATATCTAATTTGTATTTATTTAATTATTTACAGCGCCAGTGTTATATTATTACACAAGTAACCTGTCCATGAAGTCTAGAACTATTGTTAATTGGATAAGATCACTTGATGCTTTACCAGGGTAGTCTTTTATCAAATTGACAAGAAAGCCATTAATTCATTAGACATTTGTTCTTTTGTGCATGACCCTAACCGAATCTGTGCATTCATCCATTGTTTGGTTTTGTATCAGATCTCCGTGGCAAAAAGATAACTGAGTTCTGGTGGGAGGACTAATATCCAGTTCTCCACCAACATTTCGAGTTGGATCTTGGATCTTGCCAATCATCGTTTTTTTTTTAATAAAAGGAGGAACTTGTCATGCAAAAACCAAACTGTGTCGCAGCTTCTGGTGCCTAGCTCTTTTGGGTAAAAAATAAGATGGAAGATGGAACTTACACATGGATATTCGAATTTTGTGATGTTGTTCTCTTTTTTAGTGGGTGAGTTGAGACCTGCGCATAGTGCTTCTAGTAACTTTGCCTTTGACCTTTTATAACGAGTAAAACTGCTATTTGCTTGACCCTTTCAGTGGGACGCAGACTTCAATACTGTGTGCTTTGTTTCAGTCTTTAATTTGAATCCATTGCCTTCATGTTCATCAGAATTGTTGTCAAAGGAGAGATTCCAGTGGCGATTTTAGATCGCATTTTCATTATAATGGTTCAATGGACAGGTAGTAGGTATAGCCATAAGAATCCGAACTTGGCTGTGGTGGCTTCACACGGCTGTCTATACACAACTTCATGCTAAAGCTACGTTTGCTTGCATGCGGAACTTAGTCAGTGGAAGTGTATGAATATATCATTTAAGCTGACTTTAATTGGACAATATTGTTCATGACGCTGAAGTAACAGAAATCTTTGTGTATGGACGTGCCTCTGTGTGGCAAAACCACCCAAATAAAATCGGGTTAAGTGCACTGATCATCATCTTAATAGTTAATCCGGTCGACACGCACTTGAGACCGCAAAATCCGGCAATATATTGGGTAATTCCCTATTCAACCACAATTCTAGAATCTTGATCGACATGAAAACCGGTAGTCTCATGCGAAGATAAGTGCAAATAGTACAACATGACAATTTAATAAGTTAAAAGATACAACACAATACATGGTACTTAAGTTTACAAATTGAGTTCAAATACAAAAATGATACATACTCCCTCCATGTTGAAATACAAGGTGTCCAAGGATTCAAATTTTGCCCCCAAATATAAGGCGGTTTAGGAGTTTTTGACAGTTACTCAATCAACTCAATTTAAAACTTACCAAATATTTTTCTTTTCAACTAGAAAATTTGCCTTGTATTACCATTTGCCAAGGGCATGCTCCCTCCATCTATCTTTATAAGGTGCGCACGCATATCAAGTTTCAAACTTTGCGATCTTTGACAATTCATTTAGCTAACAATTTTTAACTTATATATTATAAACTTGAAATGGTTAGATTTGTAATAACATGTACTTTCTAATGATCATAAATTTATAATCTTAAATAATATAATATGAACAAAATAAATGGTCAAAGTTTCTTTTGGAAGACCATGTCAAGTTTGACTCTGCCTTATAAAAATAGATGGAGGGAGTATGAGACATTTGCCCACCTCCTTAATCTGTCCAAAAAATCCTAGGGTGCCTAATATTTTAGGACGGATGCAGTAGATTGCAAAGGTACAACTAAAACAAAGTTGAAAATATAAGTGCCGATCGACTAACTCTAAAGCGGTAACAACGAAGAGAGGAAGACATGATATCAAGCCCACTGACATGACATAATAGGGAACACTACTGCACAGACCCTTGTGCATGCCGACGTCAAAACCTCATTCGCACCAACGATATAACCAGCACCATGAAGCCGATATGTTTACTCCTACTGTGTAACACTGTTAAATGGACCCCACGCGTCAGTTTACTCGTTCTCCTTCCTCGGTCTTGGTCTGCCTGCACCGGCCAGCAGGAGGTGCCGCGCTGGGTGTGCCCCGTGCACGACGTACGTGGTGGAGACCACCAAGGAGCGCGTCCAGCTCCCGCCCCTGACACGCCGCGGCAAGGCGTTCAATTGGAGCAACGTGCAGACCTGGTGCAGACGGGCACGGCGGCCGCGGCATGGACGCCGGCACCCGTGCCGCCCTCCGCGGCAAGGTCTTCGAGGTGACGCAGGTCACCAGCAACGCGCTCGCCCTCATCAACAAGGTCCGACCAGGGATCGACCTCTGTTGCTTGGCCAAATCAACGCAGCCCAGCGGCATGACGTCGGCCTCCAAGTCCAAGGCCAGCAGAAGGTGTCGCCGGGTTCCGCCGCTCCGGCCAACAGGAAGGGCCCAACCGGCACCGTCGGTCGCGGCCGTGGGAGGGGAGCTGCAGGGTGCCACCGCCCTCGTCCGCCGGCGTTGGGCGCCGTCGTCCACAGCTGGGGGAGGCGAGCAGGGTGCTGCTGCTCGCGGCTTGGCATCGGGCGAGCGTGAGGCTGAGGCCGGTGCGCGCCCGCGCGAAGGTTGGCAGCCCCGCGCGGCTCGGTCAAGCAGGGAGGAGGTGTGCCGGCGGCAAGCGGAGTATTTGGCCGGTGGAGCTCAGGCAGTCAGGCACTCGGCTTGGTTTTTGCCTCTGTCCGGAGGTGGAAGAAGCAAACGAGGGAGAAAGGAATGGGGATGCGGGAAGAGAGAGAGGGTTAGGCAAGTTGGGCCCGGCAGATGCTTTGGATAGCGAGTCAAACGTTAGGTTATTGGAGAAATGATATCTGGAGTTGACGTGGACTGACGTATATCGATCTAGTAAGTTGCTGTTACCACTGGATGAGGCAACACATTTCATCTATGAGATTCTTCTAAATCTAACATCACCAATGGGTTCTTCAATTAGTGACTCTATATAGGAGATGGTGAACAAGAGTCACGGGCGCAGATGACTAAGCAGGACTAGCTAGCAGTGAAGTTAGAGAGACAGAGCTGGCTGTTTTCCCACCATATTGGTCTGTTCAGTAGTGGTGCCTCCATGGTGGCTGAGAAGAGGAGGAGAGGAGAGATTTGCAAGGGAGGGTACGGCGTAGGTGGCAGAGATGGCAACGGGTCGGGTTCGGATCGGGTGGAGTGTCTGGGCACCCAAAACCAAAACCCGAACTTAAAACCCGAAACCGCCCCGAACACCAATTCGGGTGAAAATCCATCCCCGAAACCGAAACCTGTGGATACCCAAAACCCGATTGGATATCCGAAACTCGTTTTGTATGGCAAAATATTAAGAACAATGATGACTTTTTATAAACATATGCATGATATATGACATATTCACATGTATAAACAACTAAACAAGAGGCAACACATGGTAAATAATTGCCTGAGTCAACTTAGAGTAGTATACAAGTAAAACAAGTTATTATTAGTATATTAAAAAACATGAGTTTTAATTCCTAATGATTTATTTCGGTTATCCATTGGGTATCCACGGGTGAAAACCCAAACCCGAAACCGAACCCGATAGGTTTCGGGCCCCGAACCCGAAAACCGTGGGTGAGAAATTCAAACCAAAACCAAACCCGCTAGACCCGAAACCCGCGGATATCCGACCCGAAACCGCCCCATTGCCGTCCTTGGTAGGTGGGGACTTGGGAGCAGATCAGGGGCAGACGCGAGGAGTCAGTTAGTTAGAGTTAAATGTTTTTGCGGGTCCGATAAGCTGAGACCTGAGACGCAGGTGCTTCGCACGCGTCTTCTATCTACTCGACCAATCATGGGTGACACATTCTTTTCAGCCACGTCTATGAGGAATGGAGATCAGCGATGTGTTTTGTTTGCGTGGACCAGTGATTAGATATACGAGTGATGCGTCTGGAAACGCGTCATCAATGTTACATAGATGGTGCGTTTTGAATCCGTGTCACCGAGAAGAGTGTCTTCTTTGATGTTTTTTTTTACATAGTGCTGATGTGTGCGTACTAAGAGATAGCTGAGTTGGCATCCTTGGGGGAGGCATGCATGTTGAATCACAAATCCGATGTGTTTCTAGTTTTTATTTTGAGAACGTGCAAAGCATGTTTTTTCACTAATAAGAAGAGACAGAGAGGAGAATAGAGAAAAAACAGAGCACAAGGCTGTTATAGTCTAAGATAGAGAAGAAGTTTAATGCCCACAAAATCTGCGCGCCTAGAGCCCTACGGTTCCGCTCCCACCAAAACGACCAACCGAACGAGGGAATCAAAGCCTTTACGATGTTACTTTGAGACATGTTTTCGGGGCATACCCACCATTCAAAGAGGACTCCATCTAAGGGGCCTAGTCCTGAAGTTTAACAAAATGGAGGATGTTAGAACTAGGTTTCCGGTCTATGCAGATAGCCCGTGAGCAAATGATGATCCAATGTTTCAACCTCTTGGGCGCACAGCGGACAACTATCTCTATCCCTTAGGTCATGATGATGGAGCCGATTAGAAGTCCAACAACAACCATGGAGCACCAACCAACTGAAGAATGTACACTTCCCAGTGCATGGAATCTACACTTCTAGCAGTTCGATGTGACCCATCAACAGTGCATGGTTCGCTGAGGCTGACGGAAACTCCCCAGAGCCGGACCAAAACTAAATGAATTTGTTCGGAACCTGGGTTAAGGTCTGCCCTTGAAGCAGGTCCTGGATCTGGATGGTTACCTTGTGCATGATATCACGAACCCACCATTGGTTTGTAAGGCCTTCACAAACTGTTCGTGCGTTTCTCACACGGCACTGCAGCCCAAAGATCCAGGGCCAGTGATTGGATTGAACAACGCCATTGATCCAATTGTCTATAATTAAGAAAAGGATGCGTCCTCCATCGCCCAACTTTACCCAAATGGAAGCGTTGAAGGATTCCGTAACTCGGCGGTTCCCCTGAAATGGAGACCACCAGCCCAATTCTCGTATTGTTAGTTCGTGTTAGCCATAACCAACACAACCTCAGGGCCATTGCTTCAATGTTAGGAATGCCCAATTCACCGAGTGCCAGCAGATATTAAACCAAGCGATCACGCACTGTCCCACACCAATGATGGTCTTGATCCCCAAGGTGATACTGTGATGGCCATGGAGATGCGTACATATATGGGATGTGTTTCTAGTAGAGATGCCACAAGGCGCATGGAGCAGTGGATCATGGATGCAGCACATGGTGTGCAGTTTCGGGCTCAGGATCTTGTGTCCTTAGTTTCTTGGGTTCTTCGTGTTTATTTGAATTCGTTGACTAGCTTTTGTTACGACGGAAAAACTAATCATTGGGGTTCTGCGTGCTACCAACAACCGGTGAAGGTGGTGGTAGATGGGATCAAAACATGTGAGTACAGGTTCCCTCCTTCGGCTCACATTGCACCGATACTTCACCGCGGGCTATGAATAGCCTCCTCCCATAGCTAATTCGACCATCCAGCATCACAGCAAGTGCTGCAATAGGAAAGATACACAGAAGCAGCAAACCTGACAACGACGATGGCTGGAGGTGGAGGCCATATTAACATTGGAACCAACAATCATGTTGGCGATGGCAACATTGTCAATGGCAATGACAATCATGGTGGCAACATCATCATTAACGGTGCTGTGATTAACGGCGCCGTTAACATTGGTGGCAACGGGAATATCAACGGGGGCATTAACGCGTTGGCGACATCGTTGGAGGTGGCAATAGTCTCAACGAGAAACCCGTCATTAACAACCCCGGCACCAATGGCAAACCCGAGCCGCCCGTCAAGGTGTATGAAATTATCAGGGGCAGGAACAGGAAGCCTCGATGATCATTTATTTCCAGGTCGGCTCTCTGAGTGTGGGTATTTTTCTAACAACATTGTCTGTTTCTTTATTTGTCCTTATATCTTTCCCGTGTGGTCTTGTGTTAAGAATTTGATGGGTCTGCTCTTTTTATTAATAATAAATCTATGAAATGGTTTTTTTTTGTCCTCGCTTACACTTTCCACGAATGATTTATTGGGATAGTGTTGGTGAATATATTTTTCCTTCTGTATTTGTGTTCGTGTCAAGACGTACAATGAAACCTCCCTAAAAGATTGGTAGTATCACTATTTGCGGTGAAGTCGACATTTGCATTGTTCGGCCAGTCTCAGTGGAAGTTTCATGACATTAAATTCTAAGCCATGTCATCTGTTTTGCTAATATGGCGAGAATAGAGAAGTAGTGAGTTTCATGAGATCGGAGAGGAGTTACTTAGTTTTCAGTCTAGATACCAGTGGAGTTTCATGGGATGAAACTCCACTGGTATAGTTACTTAGTTTTCAGTCTAGATGACTGTGTCCGTAAAACTCCTGCCTTCTAAACCATGGACCGTTTTAAAGCAAAACGTTGCTCAGATATGGGCAACTTTCGCTTAGAGCACCATGGCCTCCATCATGTAGCGACATCCGTGCTTTCTTGTCCTTTTCTCTCATATTTGAATTGTATTTGCATTTTTCACCGTATCATATATAAGCAATATTCAATTTTTGAAAGGGAATCTTCAGCACATGAGTTGACATAAATTGAAAAGTACAACCCATTTGCATGTAAGGATTGAAAAGTCTTTCCCTTGCTATTTATAGACTCACTAGCACATCCTAGTGTACACAAGTATACCGCACTACTGGAGAAATGACCTTCAGTCCCGGTTTAGTACCGGTTCCCCAACCGGGACTAAATAATCGAGACTAAAGTGACACGCAGTTTAATACCGGGACTAATGTACAAGGGACCAAATGTCGTTTCTCCAGTAGTGCTGGCTATTTTTTCTTATCTGTACAATGTGGTACCACAAATATATAAGAATCTAAAATAAAGTTCGTTTGGACAAGTATGAAACAATGAACCTAGTAGTATTGATCCAACGGTAACAGATATTATTAGCTTCTATTGGTGGTATAACACTTTTGTACCCTTCCGGATGAACAAAATTACCGCACACAAGCAGGATTTAAAAATTCACTTGGGTTCAGTTAGCATCGTGAATGAACACGCACATCTTGATCATGAAGGGAAATCCAATGAAAGAAAACGAGACTTAACCTTAGGAGCAAATGCAATGAAAAAAAAAATAAAATCTGCAACATGATGTACTGTGAACACACACAAAGTAGTCCGGTCTGTACAAAACAAAGAATTCAAAGTTTTACAACCTTTGCCTTCCAGGCATCATCCTCTGCTCTACAAATCCTAGAACGAAGCAATACCATTATTTATTTGCTCTGTGTAACACCGAACCGACAAATCAGTACAGACTATTGTATCAAGAGTAAGGATTAAGAATGAGAAAAGAATAAGAATATTGCGTCTTTGCATGTATATAACAGAAAAACAGGCTTGCAAAACCCATGACAACGTGCAAAAGGAAGAATTGCAAAAAGAAATGTTTTTTTACCACAAGATCCAAATATATCTGAAACCAAATGCAAATGCGCAAACGACTGCACAAAATACAGAAGTTTAGAGCAGTTAGCTGATCACAACACTTGAGTCCTAATCAACCGTACGTTACGTGAAACTTCATATGTTAGAAGTTGTTTCTCAGTTGTTAAACCAAGATCACAAAAAGCACAATAAAATACTGCCCCAACTGTATAATGCGGAGTGCTGTGCTTGCACCCAGGAAGGATCATTGGGCACATCTTTTAATTTGTAGAGGCCCTGGAGATAGCCGCAGCGAACCAACGGTGGCACAGTCGGTGGTGACGGTGCATTTGCAGAGCCGCTCGAGATAGCCGCACGATTCCATTATACAGCCAATTCTTGCTTGAGATCATCAAACTGCATAGCAACCTAGACCAAGCAGCTGTTTTCTCACTATCCCCATGAGCGCGTCGAAAGCACCAGGTGACTTCGGAACACGGCAGCACTGAACAAGTGCCGGTCAATGGTGGAGCGATGAGTAAACCCCCGTACGTGCCCCGTGCAGGCTCCTGGAGTCTGGTGAGGCTGAAAAGGATAGTGGTTTGCTCGGCACGGTTTCGGGTGTTGCACACGGACGTTGCTCATTCTCGACGCTTCCAATTCCCATTGCACATGTATGATACCAATGGCATTCGCCATTCCCGATTACCTATCTCGATTCTTGCTCCTCTACTCTACGAAGGGGATAAGATGTGTACATCTTGGCGTTAAGCTACTGCTCGAGACAATGTATACAATCAATTGCACGCGTAAAAGGTACATGCATGGTCTTTTCTTGATTTCCGCTTGCATTCTAGCTTTGTATATATAGCTAGGAATCCATAGGCGTCATGTACCTTATTAGGCGCAATGACTCATGGTGTGCATACTATTCACCTACCACATAAAAGTTTTAGGCTACGTCTAGTAATGCCGCCATCACTATCCGGTACGGCCAAGCGTGTATTTACTACGATGACCCCTGTGTGCTCCTGAAATGTTCATTAATTTGATCATTGCATGGATGTCTAATATATATATAATCTGAATGAGCCGAGTTACCACTATTTATGATATTTTAGAATCAGATTTACCATGAAAATTGCTATGAGAATTCTTATGCCTCTAGATTAGAATTAGGGCAGTCCCAACCCATGGAAAATTGTATACATATGCCTTTCTGTTTTTGCTGCAGCCACCTACAGTAGCTCGAGATAGGTTCTCGAAATGATGGGCAAGTGTATGAGCTGGAACAGTCATGCTTGCTACCAAACAAACATATATATCAGTCTGGCATGGCTTAAGCAATTCTTTTTTTTTCAAAGCCCAGCTGTCAGAAAAGCCTCTTGTTGCAGAAGCGGTAAAGCTAGATATCTGGTAGTGTGGCATATGTCAAGGGTATTTTCATAGACGCTGGCAAACGGAACCCACATCTCAGGGACTGTCAACATGGAAGCCAGAAGCCTCACCGTCCTCACCTCTGCAGCATCCACCACATCCATCGCCGGAGATGGATTATCCGATTCCATAATGAAATCATTAAGAATCACCAAACAAGCAAAATTTGGAATTTAAATAAATCTAAAAGAGTAAAAGACAACAAGCATCTCTGCTCCCAGCAGACGCGTACAAATTTAGCGTCACTACATGCTCCAAGCCTCCAAGCAGAAAGCTACTAACCACGCATAAACGAAAGCAGTGGTGCCATTGAATTGATGACGGCTGCCTGCGGCGCTAGATTGAGCAAAGACAGGAAAGTGTGGTCGTTGGACCTCACGCCGCCATGTTTCATGCTATATCAAGAGAATCGCCAACTTTTGTATGTGAGAATAAGCTATGGGTTTTGGAACAAGATGACGTAGATTAAAAAAGCACAAGCTGCAAATAAAATCTATTTTTTTCACATGTACATCTACTTTGCATACTTCTTTACAGACGTGGACCAAAGCAGTTTGCTGAGCCGGTGATTTCAAAATGGGCACGACTTCAGGTGTTGCACATAGACGTGAGGAGAAGTCATGGCAGGCTGGGCAAAGGAAGGATGCGTTTGGAAGACCCAACAACAAGCGACTCTGTGCCTCGCATTCCGGTTGCTCATTCTCAATGCCTCCGATTCCCATTGCACATGTGCATATCTTGCCAAGTTACCAATGGCACTGGCCATTCTCAATTACTCTCCATTCTTGCTCCTTTATTACTCTGTGAAGGGGATAAGGTATGTACATCGATTGGCGTTGAGCTGGTAGCTCGAGGTAATATAATGGAGAGCAAAAATGGTACAGCGTCTTTTTTGGTACACTCGAGCCTTTTATATATAGGAATCTATGAGCGTTCATACCATTTGACAATCCTAAAGTACTTCACTATGCACGTAGGAGACGTGCAATATATCAAGCCGCGTCTGTTAAAACAAATGGGAGACGTGGGTTAACAAGCCACGTCTCCATAAGTGCACCCCAACGTCAGAGGACGACTCGCGTCTCCTATGTACCAACACAGGTGACGCGGGTTAACAAACCGCGTCTTCCATAACATATTACGTTATGGGGGACGTGGATTAACAACACATATATACTATGTGTTAGGAAATAGGAGATGTGGTCTCACAATCCGCGTCTCATTTAAAAACTGGCGTCACAGGTGTCTCCAAACTTGGGTGACTAAACCACGTCTCCTATAGTATGTGCTCATACCAGTGCCCTCATGTCCTTGTGCGTGCTCCACAACTGCCTGTGCCTCCTCGCCATCGACATCTAGTGAGCTCAGCTGCCGCCCACGCCTCATCGTTCGTGGTCGCACTCAACCATGCGTGCCACAAATATGAATGCAATTTTCTACAAACTTGGTCAAACATGAACTGTTTTGACTGGCACGCACCCCATAGTTGCATTCTTTTGGGACAGATGGTTTTAATTTTGGATTAGAAAAAACTTCAAGTGGCCCATAGAGGGTGTATGAAAATACAATGTTACGTTAAAAAGACTTTTTATGATTAATACCAGATATTTTCTTTTTCCTTATTTGATAGGACGACTTCACGACATGACCCCAACGGCCGAACCTCTTAAATTATCAGGTGGTTGTTGATAAGTATTTTACACATACTCTGAGTTATGTTCAAGTTTATACTATAGAGAAAGATCCCTATGTAACGGTTGCGTGCAATCAAAGTCCTCCATTGTATCCAGCAGGAGAAGAGACAACTGATAGGACTCATCGCTAGCAGTAGACTCATCATGGTACAACTTGATTAATGGAATAAAACATGTTCATACATAAACAACTACTAGATCTAGAACAACCACCTAGAAAAGAGAGAGAGAGCACAGACCGTCCGTGGTGGCGACGGGGTCGACGGCCATGGCGGCGGTGGCGGTCGCAGGGGCGGCCGCGGGTTGAGGAGGCGCTGGCGGCGTACGGACGACGCGGTTGAGGTCGGGGCGGTGGCAGCGCGTCCTCCGGATCCACCCGGATGTCGGCGGCAGTCGTGGTGCTTCCCGCTGCTCCAGTGCTCCCTTGGATCGGTAGGGTTTGTGTGTGGTGGTGCTGGCGGCGCGACCGACCTCGTTAGGAGCGCCCTAGCCCTGACCCCATCTATATAGCACTGTGCGACGGGGGCCCACCAACCAAAGCTAGGTTGGGCTCCCCTGATCAGGGTGCAGGACCGAGCCCACCACGGCCTTTGGGCCGTGGCGGTAGAGATCGACCTAACAATCTCCCCATCGATCTCACCTTATGTTTTTCTTATCTTAAGCTCTTCGCTTGACATCCACTTCATAACAAAAAGCACATTGAGCTTGAGTCATCAAAATTGTCATTTCAATTAGATTAATCAGCCAAAATAAACTTCTCCATTACGAAGGATCATAACTCGGGCCCTTGTCCAGTGATCGTAAGGCTTTCCTTTAAACCCATACCGGTAATGTGTACTTTAAACACACTGGGTGGTAAGCCTTTTGTGAGCGGATCCGCTAGCATATTTTTCGTACTTATATGCTCCAGACTTATAATGTGATCCTGGATTTTATCTTTCACAACATAGAACTTTATTTCTATTGGTTTTGTAGCATTGCTCGACATGTTGTTGTGAGCGTAAAATACTGCGGGCTCATTATCGCAGTACATCTTAAGTGTTCTATTAATACAATCTACCACTTTCAAGTCGGGTATAAATTTCTTTAGCCACTTGGCCTGCAACGTTGCCTCATAGCATGCTATAAACTCTGCATACATCGTAGACGATGCAACCAGAGTTTGTTTAGAGCTTCTCTACGAAATAGCTCCCCTTGCGAGAGTGAATACATAACCTGACGTGGATTTTCTATCATCCTTGTCTCCTAGAAAGTCTGCATCTGAATACCCTCTTATCTCTAGGGAATCAGATCTTCTATATATTAGCATGAGGTCTTTTGTGCCTTGCACATACCGCAAAGCTTTCTTTGCCATCTTCCAGTGCTTTATGCCTGGATTATCTTGATATCTACCGAGTACTCCGGTGATATATGCTAAATCAGGGCGAGTGCATACTGTAAGCTACCGACTGCTGAAGCATATGGAACCGTTTTCATTTGATCGATCTCATATTGGTTCCTGGGGCGTTGGAAATCCCCAAACTTTTCGCCCTTCACTATCGGTGCAGGTGTGGCTTTACTCGCATGCATATTATATTTCTTTAGGATCTTCTCCAAATATGTCTTTTGAGATAGTCCTAAAACCCCGTTTCTTCTGTCTCGGTGAATTTCAATGCCTAGAACATATGAAGCATCACCAAGATCTTTCATGTCAAAATTAGAGGACAAAAACATTTTTGTTTCTTGCACCATTCTTGTATCACTGCTAGCAAGCAGGATATCATCCATATATAGGATTAGGAAAATGTATTTCCCATTCTTAAACTTTGCATATATGCAATTGTCCTCTATATTTGCCTTAGACCCAAATTTCTTAATTGTCTCATCAAACTTGAAGTACCATTCTCTAGAAGCCTGTTTTAATCCATAAATGGATTTTCTTAGGCGTCATTCCATGTTTTCTTTGCCTTCCACAACAAAACCTTTGAGTTGAGTCATGTAAACGTTTTCAAACAGATTCCCGTTTAAGAACGCTGTCTTTACATCCATCTGATGTAATTCTAAATCATAGTGTGCCACCAATGCCATTATAATTCTAAAAGCATCTTTACATGAGTCTGGAGAAAACGTCTCATTGTAATCTATTCCTTCTCTTTGTGTGAACCCCTTGGCCACAAGTCGCGCTTTATATCTTTCAATATTCCCTTTGGAGTCACATTTTGTTTTGTAGACCCATTTACAGCCTACTGATTTGGCTCCTTTAGGAATTACTTCTAAGTCCCAAACTCTGTTGGCACTCATTGATTTCATTTCTTCTTGCATGGCTTCAAGCCATTTTTCAGACTGAGTGCTTCTCATGGCATCTTCAAATGTGACGGGATCACCCCCCATTGAAATTCTTTCTAAGTTGCCAATTTCAAAGCAATCAGGAATGGCTGGGCGTCTCACTCTTGTGGATCTTCTCAGTCCTCCTCCAGCTGGTTTAGCAGCTGGCTCAACGACTGGTACCTCTGGAACCATGGGTTGTTGAGGTTTTATTTCTTGTGCAACAATCGGTTCAACTTCTTGTGCAACAATTAGTTCTACTTGTAGAATAGGTTCCACGTTCTCATTCATTGCTTGCACTACAGGATTAGGAGCTTGTACTGGTGTCACAATGGCTTCCACTGTTGGAATTGACACAGGTAACTCGAAAAAAGGTTCTTGAATCATTGGACAAGGTGCAGAGACCCGCTTCTCCTCAAGATCAATGTCTCGAGTAGCCATGCTCCCCCTGATCATTTCATTCTCCAGAAAAACTGCATGTCTTGTCTCCACAAACTTTGTGTGTCTATTAGGACAATAGAAATGATAACCTTTTGTCTTTTCAGTATAGCCAATGAAATAGCAACTGACTGTCTTGGGATCTAACTTCCCAATATTTGGGTTAAAAATCTTAGCCTCAGCGGGGCAGCCCCACACACGCATATATCTTAGAGAGGGTTCTCTACCCGTCCACAGTTCATAAGGCGTTGTAGGAACTGCATTGCTAGGCACTTTTGTTTAGAATGTGAATGGTAGTCTTCAGAGCCTCCATCCACAAATTAACTGGTAAAGTGGAATAGCTTATCATGCTTCTAACCATATCCATCAAGGTACGGTTTCTTCTTTCAGCTACTCCATCTTGCTGCGGGTCACCCGGTGCACTGTACTAGGCAACTATGCCATTTTCCTGTAGGTACCTTGCAAAAGGACCTGGAATTTGGCCATACGGGGTGTGTCGACCGTAGTACTCCCCCCACGGTCTAATCTTATTAATTTTATTTTCTTGTTAAGCTGATTCTCAACCTCAGCTTTGAATATCTTAAATTTATCCAATGCTTCTGACTTGTGTTTTATTGGATAAATGTAACCATAACGAGAGTAATCGTCTGTGAATGTGATGAACGAATCAAAACCATCCACTGATGCAATGGGAAATGGACCACAGATGTCTGTGTGTATTATGTCTAAGGTTCCCATGCTTCGTTTTGCTACTTTGTTTGCTTGCTTAACGTATTTGCCTTTGATGCAATCAATACATTGTTCTAAGTCTGAAAATTCTAGCGGTGGAAGAATTGATCCTTTAACTAAACGTTCCATTCTCCCCCTCGAAATGTGGCCTAAACGACAGTGCCATAATTTCGATGAAACGTCATCAATTCTTTTCCGCTTCTTGTTTACTTTTGTAGACGAGGATACATTTTCAATTTCATGCACATTCTTAGTACTCGCACACACATGTTCACATGCATACAAATCATCATGAGTAGATAACATATAAAGTTTGTCTTGTCGGAAGGAAAGACCCACACAAACTTTATTTAGCATAATCAAACATCGTTCATTGTCGAATAGACACTCAAAACCATAGTCTGATAAACATGAAACTGAAATTAAATTTCTGCTTAAGGAGGGAACATAAAGTACGTCGTGTAGTTGAAGTGTGAAGCCGTCTCTCAGCTTGATGGGGAGTTCTCTTTTCGCCTTCACTTCAGCTTCAGCGCCATTTGCTAACTTAATCCCTCTTTCTCCTCTTTGAAGCATCCGGCTCATACTTAGCCCCTGCATAGAATTAGCAACATGAGTAGTTGCACCTGAATCCATCCACCAAGTAGATTTATTATAACTTAAATATAAGGATTCATCTACAAAAGTAATAACATCCTCACCATTTTTCCACATCATCTCAAGCCAGTCAGGACACTTTTTCTGCCAGTGTCCTTTCTTTCCACAATGCAGGCAAGTATCCTTAGCAACTTCCTTCTTGTCTTGTGGCTTGTTCGAGCAATCAAACTGCAATGGCGCTTTGCCTTTGTTCTGAATTGGTGCATTAGAAGGATCACTCTCCCACTGGTTCATGGCTTTAAATTTCTTGTTAGGAAAGTTCTTTTTCTTCTGCTGATGGTGCACATAGTTTATCTGTCCACCATTTTATGCAATCATCCTGTCCTCATCTTGCACACAGCGTCCTATAAGCTTCTGCAGATCCCATTTTTCCTCTAAGGAATTGTAACTGATGTCTAAGTCGGAGAATGCGGGTGGAAGTGAGCGAAAAACTGTATGGACAAGAAAATCCTCAGGTAACTTCATGTCCAAAGCAGCTAACTTCTCATGTAGGTTGCTCAACTTCAAGATGTGCTCTCTCACACCTCCACCTGTATACTTCATGTTCAGAAACTGATCAATCAGCGTCCTGGCATAAGTCTTGGACGACCCAGTGAATTGAGTCTCCACTAGTGCCATATACTCAGGTGCAGTGTGAGCAACACCCTCTGCATTCTTTTCAGGGATAGAGTTCCTTATGGCCTCTGCCATCTTTGTCCGCATTATCAGCAGACACTTCTTGTTTGAGATATCCCACTTTCTCTTCTCGAGATCATAATTTGCTCTAATGGACGCGTGGTTACGCTCTCGTGCCGCGAATGCCTTATCAGACTCATTTTCTGCATGCACTGGTGCCTCAGGCACTACTGGGTATGGGTAGTTCATGGCGGTGTCAATATCTGTCATGACCACTACCAGGTTGAACTGCGTGCGCCATTCTGCATAGTTGCTTCCAACCAGCATAGGGATACTAGCAACGTAGCTCATAGCATTTGGGCCTGAAATTTAGACATAAAAAAATGGTGAGAACAATAACAAAAAATAAATATTGCATGTATTAATTTAACTTTGGTCAAAATCAACACATACAACATAATTTCTACATCAATTCTATATATCCTTTGGGCAGAAAATAGAACTAATGCATGATAACTTGAACATGAATATTTATAATAGTGCAATTATCAGCTTTGGCTAGAAAATAACAATATCATAAAACTGAATATAAAACATTTCTTCTTCTCTAATTAAATATCCCTTTGGTTCAATTTAACTAGAGAATAAATTACGCAGCAGAAAAAATCACATATCAAAATAAAACTAATTTTCAGAAGCATTCTACTCTCTGTAAAAATTTATCACTAAAATTCAAAATTTAAACAGAGATATATACTTAAAAACATGCAAATAAACACCAAAAACAACCAAATATAGCTTTCTGCAAAATAATTAAAATAATTCCTAAAGTTTACTGTTCACGGGTGCCACTTTTGGCCCGCGAACCAAAACGGCCCAGCGGCCCCGCGCGCGCGCATTCGCGCAATATGGCCAAGCAGCGGCCCAGCCGCTCGCCCAGCACATTTTTCTATATCATGGAAGAAGTCTGATTTTCCCCCTCGGACTTTTGTTTTCACGCAGAGTTGGCCCTCAGCGGCCCGGCGGCGCTCCGCGCCAGCCGCCTGGGCTTGTAGCCCAAAACACCGATGGCTAGGCCGCGAAACCCTAGCTCATTCGGTCGGATTTCCCTCAAACCCTAGCTCATTTTCCATTCTCCCCGCGCCCTTCTTGCCTTCTCCGGCGGCGGCGGGAGCGCCATGGCCGGCGGCTCGCCGGCGATGGCAGGGATGAGCGCGCCGCTGGCCATGGCCGTGGTGCCCCCCTCTCTTCACCTTCCCCTGTCTACTCCCCTTCCCTAGACCTCGAGCCCAAAAATAGCCGTGATCCAGTGAGAGAGAGAGGGTCGACCATGGCCGGCATCTTGCCAGTGCACAGCGCGGCAAGCACCGCGAGCCCAAGGACGCCGGGCTCCCTTCCCTCTTCATGCTGGTGACGCTGGGTGAACCCCCTCGCGCGCGCGCGCGTTCCCCCTCACGGCGAGCACGCCGCCGTCGAGCGGTCGCTCCGGCGTCCTTCCCGCCCTTCGGCGGTGATGGCCGGCGGCGAAGTAGGCCCCACAGGTAGGTCCTCCCACCCCCGGCCCCTTGCTTTTCTTTAGATCTAGGGTAAGGGTTATTAGGGTTAGGATTTCTTCGGTTTTTCATGATTTGGATTCGAGATCCATATTTCCTTTTCGATTTTCATCGATTTTTGCTTCTTTTCCTTTGGATCTAACCGAACTTTATCGGTTTCTCTCGGTTTCACACTCCCTACCCCCCTGCCTTGACTAACAGTGAGTAAAACTTAATAATTTCAACTGTAAAACTACCCAAAGTACTAATCTACTACTAGATTAGGCTAACTGATACCATTGATAGGACTCTAGGATCGCTAGCAGTAGACTCATCACGGGTACAACTTGATTAATGGAATAAAACATGTTCATGCATAAACAACTACTAGATCTAGAACAACTACACCTAGAAAAGAGAGAGGGAGAGCACAGACCGTCCGTGGTGGCGACGGGGTCGACAGCCATGGCGGCGGTGGCGGTCGCAGGGGCGGCCGCGGGTTGAGGAGGCGCTGGCGGCGTACGGACGACGCGATTGAGGTCGGGGCGGTGGCAGTGCGTCCTCCGGATCCACCCGGATGTTGGCGGCGGTCGTGGTGCTTCCCGCCGCTCCAGTGTTCCTTGGATCGGTAGGGTTTGTGGATGGTGGTGCTGGCGGCGCGACCAACCTCGTTAGGAGCGCCCTAGCCCCCACCCCATTTATATAGCACTGTGCGACGGGGGCCCACCAACCAAAACTAGGTTGGGCTCCCCTGATCACGGTGCAGGACCGAGCCCACCACGGCCTTTGAGCCATGGTGGTGGAGATTGACCTAACAACAACTAGTAGTGTTCCTGTTCTCTCTCTTTCACACAAAAAACTAGAAAAATAATGCGAGCTGAGGTTGACCAGAATTCTCTTCCAATGCGAATAGGAGGCATCGGGAATTAGTATTGAAGTGCTTGTGGCCCATTTTGCAGAGGCGCTGAATTGGATCGGGAATATTCCGGCTACAGCAAGTCAGTCATGTAATTTCACAGATGAATTAACTTTACACTGCAAATTTATTTTCAGTAACTTGTTTTTGTATGCTGCTGCTGTTCTCAAGCGATTTGCTGCGCTAGGGATGCCGGCCGCTTGCCTTTACCTAAACACTGCAAATGATGCTAAGTTGTTTATATGCAAACGTTTTTACAAAGTTCAAAAGAATGTCACTAGTGTAGGCAAATACATTAGGCAATCACATTAGCTTGTAAAATAAAACGAGAAGAAAAATTTAGCTGCAAGCACTACTATAAAACTCATTTATATAGGGAGGTAGAAGTTGTTTCCAATAGACATGCACCGTCATACTCATCATGCACGTTGCATGATCCCACATTCCACCGCTTGTTTCGCCTTGCGCCGCCTTCGCCTCCACATTTTCGGTTTTTGTTCCGCTTCATCTTCGTGCTCCCTGATGAAGAAATCCTCGGCGAGCTCCAGGTCCATTGGGTCTCCTCAAAATATGGCCGGCCCTGGGGGTACGGCATGGAGTGCGACCGCTGAGGGCCCAAACCGGGAGGGGCCCAAGCCCAAATACGTAATATACTAGGGCTGTATCAATCTGATCGATCCCAGCCCAAGAGGCAAACCGTCGGGGAGGCCAGGAGGGTACCGAATCGTCGCCGCATGACCGCGTCGGGGTTAGGCTAAGCAAAATCATCGGCCTGTCACCTCCACCATCCATCTGCCGCATCAAATTAGGCAATACGCATCGCATCGCATCGCATCGCGCCGGCGGCCGGCGGCATGCCGGCATCGACGCATCGCCTGGACGTCTGGACGCGAGCTGGATGGTTGAATTCTGATCAGCAGCCTGCCAGCCTCCTGCGTGACTCCGTCCAGGACTCCAGGTTATGATTATTCCAAACTTGAGAGTGAGACTTCTATAGTTGGTTCTATTCTAATACTTATGTGACCATATTTTCCTTCTAATTTAGGTGTTACAATTTAAGAATGTTGCCTAAGAAACATTTGTCAGGGACTGAGAAAAGAAAAGAAAAAGGCAAGAAGAACAATTTATTGATTCACAAAGAGGTGCTATACATAATTTTTTTCCAACATCAAGTAGTGTTGTGGCAGATGATAATGTAGTAGATGCGCCAAATATTGAAGAAGAAGGGCAGCAACTAGTTGATGATAATCCAGTACCAGTAGATGCACCTGATATTGAACAAGTGCAGCAACAAGTTGGTGATAATTCAGTAGATGCAACAGAAAATGAAAATTTACAGCCTTCCTCTCAACCTGAAAATTCAATTGATGATGTGCAAGAGGCTTCTTTTCATGATGTCTTTGATCCTAGAACTTGGGAGAATCTTGATAATAAGGGTAGAGATATTTTGATTGAAAAAGAGGGCCGGTGAGAGAATTGAATCTTGAGTTCCCTGCAGATGCTCTTAATAGACGTTTTTCATATGCCTACTACTCTAGGAAGTTAAGCAATAAGGAGGTTGCTTAAATGTTTCAGTTGCTTATCGAATCCTCTTAACTGTGCCTGTGACTGTAGCTTCGGCTGAAAGAAGTTTCTCAAAACTGAAGTTGTTGAAGAACTATTTGAGATCAACTATGTCACAAGAAAGATTAAATGGCTTGGCTATGTGCACCATCGAGAGGGCTATATTGGACACTATTGATCTCAATACCGTCCTTAATGATTTTGCATCAAGAAATGCCGGAAGAAGTATCTTTCTATAAGAAGCAATGGATATTATGGTGTACAAAAAATAAGGTAATCAAAGTAATTCTACATGCTACATTGTTCCCTGATAATTGTTAAACATGTTAAATTAGAAAGATATCGATATATTTGCTTTTGCTTTGCAAGAAAAAAATGATGTATATATATATTATAAAATTTTATATAAGGTTTACACTCTAGGGGCCATCGCGACGAGTTCGCCAGAGGGCCTTCGAAATCCTAGGGCCGGCTTCCTCCCACTCATTTTTGTCGTAGCACAGATTCCCTCAAAATTCATCTCCCAATGCTGGTGCCGTCTGGAGCCTGGTGACGAGGAACTCGGTCATGGGCCAGCTGCTCGGCATTGGAGTGTTTCTCTGTTTCGCCACCGCCTTCCAATCCTGTGTTTTTCGTTCTGAATACCACCACATGTTGTTAGCCCTGACTTCCATGGATGCTTGCAATCATGCACATCTCCTGTTTGTTGCAATGGCCTTCCCTGATTCTTTTATGTAATGTCTTGTGTAATGTTAGTAGCTCGCCACGATTCTGAAGTTGCTGGTCAAGAGAGAAAAAAAGGCGTGTGAAGGTACATGAATATGACGGAGCACATCTTTCAGCTCTGGCAGATGTTTTCCAACTCCAATTCTAACTTGTTTTAAACATTTAATACTTCAGTTCTAAACATGTATAAACAAGGGAATTTAGATGTGCTTATGCTTAGCTTTTGATCGTGAAAACTGTGGTAACTTCCTACACTATCAATATAGAATTCCAAATGGGCCAGGCCCGATCAACGGCCCGAGGCACGGCCCTAAAAAGCACGGCCTTAGCCCGGCCTGAGGCCCGATCCATAGTGCTTAGTGCCGGCCCGGCCCGATGGCTCAATAGTGCCTGGGCCGCCACTCCGGTCCATAGTGCCAGCCCTAAGCACGGCACGATGGTGGGCCGGCCCGATGGCTGCCTGGTGTTCCGACGGCCCATGAAGACCCCCCCGGCCTGCCTCGCCCTCCTCCCCTCCCGACCGTTGGATCCAGCGCCTGAGGACCGTTGGGAGGGGGCTATATAAGCCGCCCGGCCGGCCGGCTCCCTCCATTCCAAACCCTAGAGCTCATTTCCCTTCGCCTCTCCGCCTCCGCCTGCCTCTCTCGCAGTCGCCAGTCTCGCTCCCCCGCTCCAAACCCTAGATCTCGAATCTCGCCGACCACCCAGGGACAAGGCACAACACTTCTTCTCGCCATCTCATCCACTCCTCTGGCTCTCCCTTCCTTGTCCACTCTCTGTCTCTGAGATCTCGTCATCTCCATCGCGAAGACATCTCCTCTGGTGCTCGGATTCGTGGTTCGCCGGTGCTCTGGTGCTCCGGCTTCGATTCAGGTAAACACACCGAAGCTCTCCTCGTAACCCTAACCCTAGATCTCCTCGAAGTCTTGAACTCTCTAATCTCTCTGTCTTTGAGATCTCGTCGTCTCTAACATGTTCTTCATCTTGCAGGTCGCGAAGTCATTGAGGAACCAGAGGGCCGTCTTGGAGCTTCGGATCCGTAGTTCACCGGCCACTGTGGAGATCCGACCACAGTGGATCTCCGTCTTCGCAGGTGAGGTTCTTTGCTCCTCTCTGTCTCTCCTCTGCTCTTTCTCTCGCTCTCTTCTGCTCTGTCTCTTATCTGCTCTGTCTCTCGCTATCCTCTGCTCTGTCTCTCGCTCTCTTCTGCTTTGACTCTCCTCTCTTTCTTTTTTGCACTGCAGGTAGATGGCCAGTGATGACGAGGTTCAAGGTCACTCGATCAATGAGGACTTTCATCTTGCCGGCTTGCCTGGCGATGACGAGAGTGACCTTGAAGCCGATCGAGAGGAGTTGTTTGGCTCTGACGCTGCTCCTATCGAGGTCGATGGTGACGGTGATGGTGCCCCCACTGCTGCTGGTGGCGGTGATGGTGCCCCCGCTGCTGCTGGTGGCAGTGATGGTGCCGCCGCCGCTGCTAGTGGCGGTGATGGTGCCCCTGCCACTTCTGGCGGGAAGAGGAAGCGAAAGCTTACCTCTGACGCCTGGCTGGACTTTGAGAAGTTGTACACGATCATCGACGGTAGGAAGGTAAGAACTGGCGCCAAGTGCTTTCAATGTGGACAAGTTTATGCTGGTCGTAGTGCTATTGGTACTGGGCATCTGAATCGTCATGTTAAGGCTTGTGCTGCGAGAAAGGCAAACGTTCGCCAATTTCAGTCTTTGCTTTCGTTCAGTTGTGATGGTAGTGTTCGTCACTGGGAGTACAATGCTGATGTAGCTCGTACTCAGTTATGTCGTTTGATTGCTAGACTTGATCTTCCTCTAAGAATTGGTGCTTCTGCTGCTTTTGAGGACTATATTAGGATTGCTCATAATCCTAGATTTACATCTGTCTCTCCTCAAACCACAGCTAGAGATTTGATAAAGTACTATTTTGGATTGCGTGATACTCTTATGGTATCTCTAGTTGGCATTTCATCTGTTTCTCTAACTTCTGATATTTGGTCTGGCAATGCTAAGGAGGATTACCTTAGTGTTGTAGCTCACTATGTTAACTCTGATTGGCAACTAGAGAAGAGGATAATTGGCTTTAGGCTGATTGATGAATCTCATTTTGGGGTTAACATTGCTGAGCGTATTTCTGCTGTCTTAGAGGAGTATGGATTAACGGCTAAGGTTTTTTCTGTCACTTTGGACAATACTTCTTCTAATACCAAAGCCATTGAAACATTAGCTCCTGAACTTTCTATTTATGTTGACCATCTAGTCCCTAAGCTTTCTGGTTATGTTGGCACTCTTTTCTTGCATCAGCGTTGTGCTTGTCACATAATCAACCTTATGGTTAACAGTGCTTTGGATGTGATCAAGCGCTATCTTGAGGACATTCGCTCTGCTGTATATTTTTTGAATTCTTCTAACCAGCGCATTGCAAACTTTAAGAGGTTTTGTATTGCTGTTGATATTCGCCCTAGAAAGTTTGGTTTGGATATGGATGTGAGGTGAAACTCTACATATCTCATGCTTAAGCATTTGCTCCCTTACAAGCATAATTTTTCTGTCTTCATTAACAGCAACTATCCTAGAGCCGAGGATGAGCCTCGACTTTTAACTGATGATCATTGGATTGTTGCTGAGAAGATGTTTCAATTCCTTGAACTGTTTTATAATGCTACTGTTGCACTTTCTGGTGTTTATTTTCTGACTTCTCCTCTTATGTTGCATCATCTGGTCTTGATCTGCAAGCACTTGAAAGCCAATGAGAATGATACATTGCTTAGGCATGTGGTTACTCGAATGAAAGATGTTTGCATTAAGTATTGGAAGGACATTCCTATGCTTTATTCTTTTGCCTTCATCTTGGACCCTAGAGCTAAATTGAAGGGTTTTAGTAAGCTTCTCAGGTTGCTAGGTAAGTTTCTTGGTGTTGATTATTCTACTTAGTTAACTGAGGTAAGGGCTGAACTGAATACCATCTTTAAGAGATATCATGACAAGTTTGGTACAGCTAAGAGGAAAACACCAGCACAACCACCCAATGCTGCTGGTAAGAAAAATAGTGCTTGGGATGACATTTTTGCAGATGATGATGATGGTGGTGGTGCTCCTGCTGGTATTTTTGCAACTCCTGGACATGGTAACTCATATGGTACCCCTCCTGTCTCTCTGTCTAGAAGAATTAGTGCTTCTGCCTTGCTGCAAGCAGCAAGCACTAGTTCATCACCTGGAGCTTCTCTGGTTGGTGTTGGTAATGAACTCTCTAACTACTTGGACAGTGACAATGTCTCTCATGTTGATGATGGCTTTAGCATCATTAGCTGGTGGCATGAACATAAACTTTCATATCCTGTCCTCTCAATCTTAGCTAGAGATGTTTTGACTGTACCTGTTTCTACCGTATCTTCAGAATCTGCTTTTAGTACTACTGGCAGGATTCTTGAGGAGCGGCGGCGACGATTGAGCCCAGAGATGGTGGAGATCATCACCTGCACCAAGGATTGGGAGAATGCAGATGCAAGGCTTCAGCAACAGGTGGAGGACAAGGCACTTGAAGAAGAATGCTTTGCTGAGTTACATCTAGATGGTGATACTTCTATAGATGGTGCTGGTGCAGCTGGTGGTGCTGCTGCTGAGTGATTTTTGTAACTGAACATGGTCTGTAATAATTGCACTTGAACTATATTTAAATTGATTGAGCTGGGCTGCACTCTTTTTTCCTATCTTGGGTTTCTCACGAGGTGTGAGTTTTACCTGGATAGGTTTTTAATGAGGCAGCCATTGCACCAGCTCAAACTTTTGAAAATTTTGTGTCTTCTCTCTGGTTCATGCTTGTGATATGAAATTCTGTGAATCAGTTAGTTGATTTGTATTGTATGTGACTTGTGCTGTTGATGAAGTGTTTTTTTGGACTTAGTGCCTAATCGTGCCGTGCCATTTTTTCGTGCCTGTCGTGCTTAGTGCCGGCACGGCACGAAAAAATGGCCTTAGTTCCGTGCTTGGGCCGCCTGTTAGGCACGACGGCACGGCACGGCACGGCACGATGAAGAGATCGTGCCTGATAGTGCCGTGCCAGATAGGGTTAGGGCCGGGCTAGTGCCGTGCCGCCCATCTGGAATTCTATAACTATCAATGATGTATGGTTTGTTCTTTGAATGCATATTGGCATTTGGAGGATATGCTTTTGGACATATGGTAACAACGTAGTTGAAAAGTTATATACCCTCTTGATCCCTCAATCCATCGTGCCTTTAAACTTATGGTTTTATTATCCCTCCAAAGGTACTAATTTGTCATATGTAGACTTCAGAGGAGAAAGTGAACAGCTAATTTTTTTTTGAACAAACTAAAGTGAATCTGCACAAAGCGCTCCCTTACTGTACAAAGTTGTCATACTTTTGTCTGTCTGAGGTTCTCTTCTTTTTCTTCTTTTTAATGTAGCGGGCAGCTCTCCTGTCGGTTCGTTTAAAAAAAATGAACCTACACTATATATGGTATACTTCCCTATACTTGATTAGCATATACTACGCGGTAATATTTTTCGCCGACACTTGTCCTTTATCTCACCACGTGTCCATGGTCTGCTTCATCATGCACAAGAAGCGGATAGTGGCCTTTCCTATTTACTGGTACTTTGCTCTGCACGCACCCCCCCCCCCCCCCCCCCACTAATATTTAGTTTCTAGTTTTGAGGAAATCTGTGACATCCCGCAGATTTGTAATCTGCCACCTGTATGAAAAATCAGTATTTCAAAAATTTTTGATTGAATTGTGGTAAGCCATGAATTAATCTACAACTTAAGTTAAATGCTCTCACTAAATTCCTAGTAATTAAAAATTGTGCATAAAATAATTTCTCATATTCATGCATGTGTGATTTAGATTTTATCCGGAATTGTTAAATTCCAATCGGGTTTGTTTGAATTTGATTGAGTGTAGTTTATATTTGAAATCCCCTTTTAAATATAAACTAAAAGCCTAACTAACCACTAACTCTAACTTGGGCCTAAACCATCCAAACCTAGGTCCAGAAACCCACCTCTAACTCTCCTAACCCGTCTAACCTAGCCCCGCTGGCCTGCTAACCCAACCAGCCGGCCCAACCTTTCCCTTCGGCCCGTTAACGCTCGCTCGGCCCAAACCTCCTTCGCCCGGCCCGCTCCTCTCCAGCCCAGCTCTCCACCGCGCCTCCTTATTTGACCCGCAGGACCCACATGTCGGCGCCACCCCTCTCCTGTTCTTCTTCTCCCTTTCCACCTCGGCCCTCTCTGCTTTTTCCCGCGAGGTAGAGCCGCGTCGCCGCCGTCCAATCCCGCCATGCCGCTCGCCCCCTTTCGCGTCATGCGTGCCACCTTGCCCGCCACCTCGGTCGCAAACCCTAGTGGCCGCCCTTCTAGAAGGAGCTGCGGGGGAAATTTCCCCCTTTGCTCTGGCGTTTGTGCCTGGCCCGCACGCCGAGCAGCCCCAGCCGCGACAACCCTAGCGCCGGCGCCCCTTGATCGTCCGCCGCGTTTCCCCGCGCTCGTTCTATCCCATCCCAGCCGCCCATACCAGGAGCACCCGCGCGCCGCCACTATAAGAGCGCCGCACACCCCCTCTAGCCTTCCAAGCCGCCCCCGCCCCTTGGGGGTTTTCCCTATAGCTGCGCCGCCACCAGAGGAAGGGAAAAGAGAAGAATTGGAGGGGGAGGAGAAGCAAGAAGAGGAACGAGAAAAGGAGGACGTCCGCGAGGGCCGCCGTCGCCGCCGCAAGACCAAGGACGACCGTCCTGGTTCTTCTTCCCTGTCGCTGCTCTCCCTCGACGACGCCAAGCCGCCGCTCTTCCCCAGGCCTGCGACGCCTACACCGTCAACCCCCAGTGAGCGTCGCGTTTCCCTTTCTCTCCCCTGTTTTTCCTGCTGTCCGACCAGCTCCGCCGCCGATGAACCATCTCTTACTTGAACGCTACCCACCTAGCTCTGTGAGCACGCCTTCGTGCCGCATCTTTTCTGCAGGAGCCCGCAATCGCGATTTTAATATGGATGTGTCCGAGTTCGATTTCCAACAATTTTCTCTATCGATTCCACATTCGTATTCGAAAAAAATCCGAAACATTCGGCATTCGACATTCGTATTCGAGAAAAATCCGAAACATTCGACATAAATTAACTTCTCTTTTTAACTAACTATTAATTATAAATGATATAAACTGTTTAATCAATTTAAAAATTATCTACATGATAATTACTAATTATATTGATTATAATATTACTAATGGTATATGAAATAAAGTTTAATTAACTTTAAGATGGACAATCATATCAATTTTAACTACTTTAATTTATTTATCTAATTAATAAATTATATTTTACTTAGTAATGTACTATTTTCTTATTAACATATTTTATATATTATGAAAATTATTTATACTTATATTTGTATATTTAATTATTCAAATATATATAACATCCATGAGATATATACACATAATTTACTCTTAAAACAATCCATAAGGTGAACTAATACACACTAAGACATTTTCTGTCGAAATCAACTAAACATCCGAATGCGAATCCGAATTCGAACTATTCGTTTTGTATTCGTATTCGATAAGATTCGTATTCGTATTTGAATTCAAATTAAAATGTGGTAAATAGTGGTATCCGAATTCGAATCCATTCGTATTCGATCCGAATCCATCCTTAGTGGCGCGTGTGTCGCGCTGTGCCAGCCGGGCACTTTGCCAACCACTCCATGGCTCAGCCTGTAAATATGCATTCGGTTGACCAGCGCGGCATTCTGGTGGATAAACAACTAACGGCCAAGAACCGTACCGGGCACTATTCCACGCCCCTGTTGCGACCGCTACAGGGAACAATGCACACTGTACAGCGAACAGTGGCCAACGGGACCCGTGTAAGAGGAAAGAAGGGTTAAGCAGCCTCCTTTTCCCATCGTCTCGCTCTAGCTCTGTCTAATCTGACCCCATGTGACATTATCCTCCCCTTGAACTATAAAAAGCCGAGGCAGCCCCCTGAGAAGGAGTTCGACTCTGACTTGCCTCGAGGCGTGTGCGCGCGCACACAGACTCCATAGAATTGGGAGATAGCCTCTCTCTCGCCTGTTTGTAACACCTACTGTAAACATTATGAGCGACACGAACAGATCGATCTGCATCCAGTATACATCGCTATGCCTGACTCGCAAACCATCCGAATCCCCAGGAGCAAACCGATACTAGCCGGTGATCGAAACACCGAGAGAGAGGGGCTGGCCCGCTGGTGGGGGGTTATTTTGCAAGGGAGAGGGTGGGATCCAGGTGGGGGTCAATGGACCAATGGGAGGCCACGATTTTGAAGGAGTGGGTCGCTGACGTGGCCACTTATGTTTCCTTTGTTCGCTTGTAACAAAATTTTGGATGGCTAAACAATTTCGAATGAAAAAGTTCTATACTACAAACTTTTGCATCTCTTCGAGACTTACAACTTTGATATAGAATTTATTTACATCTGAGGTCATTTGAAAATTTTAAAAATTCAAGATATTTTAATGATATTTTAAAATATTAAACAATCTCATATACAAAATTTTTAAACAGCAAAGTTTTATATTTCGTAGATCTGTACAACTTTGGTATAGAACTTATATACGTTTGAGGTCATTTGAAAGTTTTAAATTTCAAGATTTCAAATTACATAATGTATGATAATATTTTAAACTATTAAAAATCTCAAATACAAAACTTGTAAACGACAAAGTTTTAGATTTCGTCGAGATGTATGACTTTGATATATAGCTTTTTTATATGAGATCATATAAAAAAGTTTGTATTCAAAAATACATCAACTAACCCTTTCAAATAGAATCACACCTATACTTCTTATGAAATGCTTCGATTTTGTAAACATTGTTGTGACAAAATGTGTAAAATCTTCTCAATTTTTTATCACAGCCTCCACGTGTGATACCATCATATCATGAAAAATCTTATGATTTTGAGACTTTATTTGATTTTTTATAATTTAAAAACATTCAGAGTGATCGTATTTCTTGAACAAGTTGTATGAAATTTCTTTCCATTTCATGGATAAGGCCTCAAAATGGGTTAAGTAACATTAATATAATTGTTTTACTCATTGTATTTTATTATTTGAATCACACATAGTTCAAAGTTGACTTGATTCAAAAAATTGTACCAAATTGTGACATGGAGTAGTACATGCCGTACGTGGAGAGCTGGAACAATTTTGAGGTTGGAAGAGAAAAAAATAATTGTTTGTCGAGTGCAAAAAAAATACTTGTAAAAAAACTTAGCGAACACTTATCTTTGCCAAGTATTTTTTTTCACTCGGCAAACAAACTATTTGCCACATGTTTTTGTTAAAATCCACTTAACAAAGAGCTCTTAGCCGAGTGTGCACTTGGCATAGGTTGGGGTTCCGTAGTGTAAGGTTGTTTTGGTGTTTGTTACATCGGTACCGATGCATTTTTAGTAGGGCCCGCAAACCCTGCTGCTGTCCTGATCGAGCCTCTCTTGCCACGTCCTGAGCACAGCCACCGTAGCTTCAGGAGATAGATGCTTCGCGTCGCTAAGAGCAACACCAGCCAGCCTTTAAATGGGCCCTATATCTCAAGTGGAAAAAAACAATTATAGCCGGGCCTCTAAACGGGTTACCATTTTGTGGAGGCCTCCAAATATTGATCCAGGGTCCCTAGGAATGGAGGCCCTCTGTTCCACCCAACACGTGGGCCCCACTACAATTTTTTTCCTCCTCCTCGGTTCTGTGTCGACGCCGCGCCGTCTCCCCCGCGCCGACGCCACGCCGCCGTCGCGCCCTCCTCTCTCCTCTGTTCCTCTCGCTCGGCCGCCGCCGCCGCAACCATCCTTCTCGCGCCCGGCGCCGGAGGACCAAGCCGCCGCCGCGCCAAGGAGATTAGGCCGCCGCCGCGCCACGGAATCCGCCAATCACAAGCTGCCGAGCGTCGCCGAGGGGACGGACCGACGGAGCCCGCCGCCGAGTCCTCGTCCTCGAGGGAGTTCAAGATGCGTGGCAGCGCCGGATCGCTGGGCGGCAGCAACTACAACGCCAACAAGAAAGCCGCCGCGTACCGGCGCCACGACAGCGGATCCGGCGGCAGCTCCAGCAACTTATCCTTCGCCTTCCCGATGTACGTTCGAGACCACGACCTTTCCTTCTCCTCCCCTGTCCATGGCTGTTGTTGATTGATCGGCCGTGCTCTTCGTTCGTTCATTGGTCTCCGCATGAAGACTGGCGCCGACGTCGCCGAAGAAGAAGGAGCTGGCCGGCAGCGCTGTACCAGCCGCTGGAGAAGGGGTTGGAGCCGCAGCGGCCGCCGGCGGCGGCGCAGATGGAGCCCCCCGGCGCGTCGGCGTTCATGGAGATGACGATGGAAGCGGAGTGGCGGGGGAGCACGGACGGGTGCTGCTGCTGCGGATGCCCTGGAGCGGGTCGAGGCCCTGGAGCGCACGCCGGAGCGGGCGGACTGGGCCCTTGGCGGACGAGGGCAGGGGCTGGCAGCGGCAGGGGCGGCGGCGGGCGCGGGGAGGCAGGGCGCGGCGCGGCGGGCGCGGCCTGCGTGGCGGCGCGGGGAAGGCGGGCGTGCTGGAGGAAGAAAGAGAGGGAGAGGAAGCCATGGGACCCGCTTGTCACAAAATAGAGGCCCATATTTAGTCTTTGGGTTGGAGTGAGAAGAGAATTTGAAGCCCCTAAATTTTATTTGTCCATCTAAAAAAGCAAAATAGAGGCTCAAATATAAGGGCTGGGCTGGAGTTGCTCTAAGCTGCACGCGACCGCCATCTCGGTGATCTCGTCTAACTCCAAGGATCGCTGTTGTGCATCAACGATCCGATCTGTCGCTGCCTAGAGTTTGTTCAAAGAAGCTGTGGCCCCTTGGCCGCCATGGAACACATCTTTGGGATGCCACTACTCTTCTTCAAGCCCTGGCCGTCAGCCACACATCGACTCGTGGTGAGAGTGCTGCCCCTCGTGTGCCAGCAGAACAACACCATGCATACCTGTATTTTACGAGCAAGCCCGTTGCTGCTGTGCCTGGGCGGATGGAACCCAAAGCCTTTTTCCATCGTTTGCCTTGCTGCCAATATGCTACAGGTTAACGTTTTCTTTTCCCTAGCTGCACACGAAAATTCAGATATTATGGATCGAAGTGCGAATTTTCCAATAATATGTAAGAAATAATTACAAGAAAATTGCGAGACACTACCATAGTACCATGTACGCGGAGTCACCAGCAGCCGCAGCACTGACAAATTGAAGAGACCGGGGCATTTAAGAAAAAAAGAAAGGAGGAATGATCTAGTACCTAGAAGGCTGCTGCAAGATGGATGGGGCGACGGCGGGTCCGGCGCCAGATCCATAGGGCGCGGCCATGAGCACCAGCGCCCTGGGCCATGGCGAACTTGTGCTGCCCCCGCTACTCTCGTTCGTAGAGACAGATGGGCTACTCTGTGCCACCTACAGACAACAAGCTGCCGCCACCTACAGACAACAAGCTGCCGCCACCTGGGTTTTCCTTTCCACATCTTTTGCGGTTTCCCCCGCGAGGCCCTAGCCGCCGCCGTCGGCCTCATCCAAAACCCTAGCTTAGTCCTGACGTAAGCTCATTGCTTTACCAATCTCATCCAGCCCAACGTAAGCTCTCTCTCTAATCCCCTGTTTTCTGTACAAGTTGTTAACGAGGTGAGAGCTTAGTCCTGAAGTTTGCTGCAATGCATCGACGATCAGACTCCGCCCGCGTGCTTCCTCTGCCCAGCTCCGACCCCGTCCATATGCATATGAATGGCCATGGATTTTTTCTCCTCACCGGGAGATCAAGAGAAGCCCGTCACCATGCAAGGTGCAGTAGCACATTAACTCCTTGTCACCTTATTTTATTTCGTAAGAACGCTGGTGATATCATGCCTACATCATCTTTAGCACTACTGCTTATGTTTTCCTTCTTCTACATGCCGAGACTGTTAGGTTGATCTCCACTAGCCCACCCGAACCCTGTCTCGTGCCCTGATCGGGGGCGCCCAGCCCATTGAAGGCTGGTGGGCCCCCGTCGCGCAGTGCCATATAAGAGGAAGTGGGAGCCAGGGGCTCCCCGCCCAAGGTTCACCAGACTTCACACCCACCGATCGGGAGGCATTGTGAGCGACGGGAAGCGCCACTGTACCGCCATCTCTACACCGACCGTTGCTGCCCGTGCGCAGCCTCCACCGACGTACCAGCATTGTCCAGTAAGAGGTACAAGGTATGTGGTTCTCAAAAAGCAATCTCCGCTCGATCTACTCCTAATGATCCCACAGTCCTAACATCGGTATCAAGAGCAAGGCTAGGGTGGAGATCTGAGTAGGGGAAATGAAAAGAAAAGGAATCGATCTCGGATCGGAAAAGGAAATCAAAGAACCCGAACCCTAACCCTAGAACAAAGAAAAGTGATGGCAGAAGCGACTTGCCTCCAACATCGCCACCGTCGCCGTGCGGGTAAGGACACCGCTGTCGTGCGGGTGGACCGGCCGAGCCACGGGCTCGCCGGAAGGAAGGAGCCGAGCCGCGGCGGCGCTCCGTTGCGCCGCACAGACGGGCTCAAGGCGCACCGTCGCAGAACCACTCGACGGCGGCGCGCTCACCGTCGGGCGAGCGCGCGCCGGCAAGGGGACCGGCGGCGGCGGCGGCGCCGTCACCTCCTGCAACCACCGCAGGCGGGAGTGGTTGCCATCGCCTCTGTGCGCTATGCGAGAAAGAAAGAAGAGAAGAGGCTCGCCGGCCATGGAGCCGGTGACCGGACCCGGCGGCGCGCCGGCGAAGAAGACGCCGGCAGCGCGCGCGCGGCTGCGGCCGGGAGGAGAAAATGGACTGGGGCTAGGGTTTTGCCGGCCGCTGGGAGCGTTTTTGTTGCGGCGAGATTGCCAGACAACCGTCAGATGCGACGGACGGCTGTGATCGTCGCGTGGGGATAGACGGGCCGCGTCGGGCCATTTTGGTGGCCCTATCATTGGTTACTGGGCCGAACCACCAGGCGGACGAGCGGAGCGAGGCCTCGGACCATTTTTGAGCTACGCTGGGCCGAGTCGGCCGAGTGGGCTATGAGTGCGTGGTACGCGCGTGACTTTGAGGGGTAAACGCAGACTTTGAAACCTGTGGGCCTTTTAAGAGATGGGCCGAAAGTGAAGTGACACACAGTTTTAGTTTTTGAATTGTTTTGCACTTTTTAGAAGCTTCATGATAATTTTTTGTATATGTCTATTTACATTTTGAACCAACGAGATAAATGTTCTACAGACTAAAAGATATGTTGAAAAGTTTAAAGTTATACTGCTTCTGAATTTGCATGAATTTAATAGTTTCCGCTGTGAAAAGATTATATTGTTGCTCTTTAATTTAATTGGAAGCAACGTGAAAATTAAATTTTAAGAGCACGAACGTGCTATGTGTCAGGCTTTCAGGCCACACGGACCGAGTTAGCGAGGGCCGAAAAGTTGAAATGACTCTCGCAAAATTGAAAGAAAGAAGAGCTCCATGTATGAATTAGTTTTATTCCTTTCAGAAGCAATAGTTTGATAATTTTTGTACAGTTTGAACTCTTCAAATTTGAACCATCTGTTTAATTTGTTTAGAGAAAAGTAAAGATAATGGTGATATTGCTTCTGAATAGAAAAGTTTCACTGCAAAGGGAAAGAATCTTCTCCAATTATTTTTGAACCAACGAGATAATTTAATTGGAGAACTACGAAAAGAAAGATATTTGTGCAAAGATAAATTATAGTATTGCTATTTTCTGACCAACGTTAATGATAACAATATTATAATTCCATGATGTTTACGATTAAAGTGTTAAAATCTTTGAGAATTTTGCATCAAAGTGATTAACTTTCAGAGTATAGATAAAGATTATGAGATGCTCTTAAAGTAGAGAATTATTTTTTCTCATTTCCACTGCAAAGAAATTGATGATATTGTTTTTTCTGTGTAAAGTTATTTAAATAACAATATCATGATATTGTTTATGAGATTGTCTACATTAATTCTATTTCTGCCCAACGGTGATTTATAGTTGATGCAGAAGAATGTCGTTGTTATTCTATTTCTTCCCAACGGTGACTTAGAATATAAGTTGATGTGCATGTCTTTAATCAAACTAATGTATGGTCATTTTCATGCTCATTATTGTTGATTATTGGCTAATATTTTCTCA
The DNA here is from genome assembly GCA_015476505.1 of Urochloa ruziziensis. Taxonomy (NCBI): domain Eukaryota; kingdom Viridiplantae; phylum Streptophyta; class Magnoliopsida; order Poales; family Poaceae; genus Urochloa; species Urochloa ruziziensis. The sequence goes on along the minus strand of CM027126.1, from coordinate 40,503,214 downwards.
AACAAAAAGAACTTCATGTTTTTTGAGGGCATAAAAGAAAAATGAGTTGGGTACTTGCGACTCAGAAGTTGAAAGATGCAATATTTGATTGCAAGAAGATGGACAGGGTTCTCTTTAATGAGTACCTTCAAAAGAAAAGAATTATCGGATATTGATCCAAGAAAAGAGATATATCACTAAGAGCCTTGTTTGAGAAATCTCCTTCTTGTACTCTCTATGAAAAAGAATCTATTTCATGTTTAGTCATCATGATATGAGATGTAACAAGTGACATGCAAGTTTAATATTGACCAACGTCAGATTAAACATGTATGTTAAAGAGTATTCATATTTATTTCTAAATTTGATGATTGAATAGACAAGAGAGCCAGTTCTGGCATTTATGTGCCTTATAGGGAAGTAACCCGCATGGCGGGGGAAAGTAAATGATTGTACTCGCTCAATAGAAAAGAAGAAAAGTCTGAGAAATACCCGTATGTCGGGGTAAAGTTGGCATAATACTTATGTCAGACAATCCCGCGCGGCGGGAGAAGTTTGGCAAAGGACTCGTCCTGCATGGCGGGAGAAAGATGTGATGACTCATGTGCTTATTAGTGTATCCCACAATAGGAAAAGTATAGAGTAGCTCTTATGCTATCCTAGTATTGACCGTGTAAAAGTACTGCTGATAAAGGGCACGTTTTAGTTCTCGAAGTGAAATGAGGAAAAATCACTCCTATACAGAAAAAGTTACTCCCATATGAGAAAGTAAGCAAAGTACTCCTCATTCACAAAAGTTCTCGATGGTTTTTCGAAATTGTGGCAGAAAGTTTCTTGCCACATTTCGAGGGGGAGAAATGAAAGACAATTAAGAAATATGATATTCCTCGACACCATAGAAGACAAGAATGATCTAAAAAGATAAATATGATTGTCGATGGAGTACGACAGTCATAATATCGATACCCATAAAATAAAGAAAATGCTTCCAATAGGAAGACATTATAGTCACCTAGTATGATATTCTGGGCAAGTCTCAGAAGAATGGAGTAGCTGAAAGACAGAGCTACTCCACCTTGTCATCAGAATTGTGGATGGAGGCATTAAAAACCCATTCATATTCTCAATAGAAAATGTACCCTCACAATACCACTTCTGTGTTTGGGGAGTTCAACTGAGGCTGAAGTATTTAACCCAATATAGTGAGTTGCCATTTATTGGCTAACATGAAAGATCAAATGCTTTTCGTTTCTACTATCTACAAAGATAAGTAAACAGATGATGAGGGGAGCACGATGACTCGAGAAATTGATCGTGAGGAGAAGCGGGCATATGTGCCCACTTCAATGATTCAAGAGCCATCTTGGCGTTTTTCACTCGTGAAACAATGAGTGAAGATCTGGAACCTGTCCTTCAGGAGCCGAGACAACCCATTGTCGCACATGAGGAAGAGTATTGTCAACCCCATATGAAAAGTTTGTGCCATGAGAAGCGTTCACTCATCGAAGTGGCAAGATGCCATGGAATTTGAGATGGAGTCTCAAACCAAAGAAGAGGGGAGGAGATGGGAGGAACTCACCTGGTCGACCGGGTTCCTCGCTGCCGTCCCTATGCTCACTGCACGGAGGGACGCCACCACGCGGGAAAGCACGGGTGGTTTCGTGGTGGCCTGTGTGGCGCCGCGAGCTCGTCCACTAGACACCACCACAAGGCCGCTCGACGGCAGCGCGTTCACCCTTGGGCGAGCGCACGTGCCGGCGAAGGGCCTCGTGGCTGCGGTTAATGTGACTCCAAAAGGGAATATATAAAGATATAAAGCATAAATCGAAAGATTTTGCCCAAAGAGATTAAATAGATTACGTTGAGTATAAGTAGCACATCATGATCTGAGTAACGTCAGATGAAAGTAAAGAAAACATTCTCAAATGATTACATGTCACAACCTGAAGGTTTTGCTGTGAAAGTAAAAGAACACAGAGGATACTACCTAAAGTATAGACTAGAGCATGTCTCTAGACAATGGTATTTAAAGTTAAGAGAATCAATTGTTGTTTTGGGTTAAAGAAAATGAGATGACTATTGTATCTGTGCAAAGTTATAGAATGGGAAATTCTTTTCCTAATCATGTACATGTGGATGACATTTCACTTGCTAGCAGTGACGTCAGTCTACGATAAAAACAAAGAAGTTGTTGTCCTCAAAGTTTCAATCTTGGTGAAATTCACCAAGATAAAAGAAAAGGGGTATTAGAGATATCGCATAGGCATACTAAGAAAATTTCAAAGGGGTATGCATGCGAGAAAATTACGTCTGTCCTTTTAGTCAAGGGTAATGGTTTTGGAAACGTTCCAAGAATCAGTATAGTAAATATTAAAAGAATATGGTACCATGTGCTCCAGCTGTTGGAAGCTTAACGAATGCAAAAGATGCAAAAGTATAGCATTACCCTGACATAGTTTTGTATCCGGGTTGTTTTGGCAATGTCCAGTCCAGATATAGATCACTGGAATGGTGTTAAGTGTATTGGCCTCATGCTAAATTGAGAAAAAAATAACCAGTGCTCTCATAAGGTTGTGAGTACAAAGGTAGTGAAATGTATAGCGAAATCCACAGTTGTCTCTAACTTTCACACTTGGAGTTCTTTGTGTGGAAAAGCTCCAAAGAATAAAAAATTATCATCAATGTGATGTAAAGATATGATATAGCATGATATGAGGCTGAGAGACAGGCAAACTGTTTGAGGAAACCTGTACCTGGAGTTGATAATGGTTGACAACAGCAACAACCATCTAAATATTTTCACTCCTAAGACAACGAGTCAAGTGTGGTGCCAAAACACATTGACGCAAAGTATACGTTGTAAAGGAGAAAGTCCGGAATCATGTTGAAATGCTTAGAGCATAAAAGTGATTGATAAAGAGCTTGCGGTTCTGCTTATTAAAGGCTTACCACCCAGTGTGTACAGAAAACACACAGTCGACATGGGTATATGGTATAGCCTATGACTTCCGGACAATAAAGGGCCCAAAGGTTAAAAGTATCTTTTTCAGCACAGAGAGGTGTATTGTAGCTGTTGATTCTATTGGTAAGAGACCGTGACGATGATGCAGCTCGTATGCACTAATCCACGTTGGAATAGGTAAACAAACAATAAGAATAAAGAAATTGAAAGGTGTAAAGTAAAATGTTTGAAAAGTGAGATCAAGGGGGAGAATGTTAGGTTGATCTCCACTAGCCCAGTCCAACGACCGGGCCGAACCCTGTCTCGCGCCCTGATCGGGGGCGCCCAGCCCATTGAAGGCTGGTGGGCCCCTGTCGTGCAGTGCCATATAAGAGGAAGTGGGGGCCAGGGGCTCCCCGCCCAAGGTTCACCAGACTCCACACGCACCGATCGGGAGGCACTGTGAGCGACGGGAAGCGCCACTGTGACGCCATCTCTACACCGACCGTCGCTGCCCGTGCGCAGCCTCCACCGACGTACCAGCGATGTCCAGTAAGAGGTTCAAGGTATGTCGTTCTCAGAAAGCAATCCCCGCTCGATCTACTCCTGACGATCCCACGGTCCTAACAGTTCCTTCACCCGCCGCCAGGAGGTCGCCTGCGCATTATCCGGTTATCTCCCGGCAGCCCACCACGCTGGCGCAATGAGTGCCCGGCAACAAGGGCTCGACGCCCAGGGCCTTGCAGGAGCTCATCAGCCAAGATCTCGGTGCACTGGGCTCAGCACACCCATCTCCTCGCCGCGCAATGGCTCCAGTAAGGGGCTGGGTTTGCCAGTGCGCTTCAATTAAAATTCTCGGTGCCTCCCATTTCCCTTTCTACATATATGTGTATCTTTGCCTGAATTATTACTCATAGATGGAACTGGCCATTGTTTGATCGCCTTCTAGTTTTTGCTAGTCTCTTTTATTGAAAAGATCAGACGTATAGGTGTTGAGACATTGGGCATGGACATATGGTTCAGTAATCTTTCTGTACTCTAGAATTTTATAAGCAGTGATCTGTTAGATGTGGTACTATGCTATGTACAATGGAAAATGACTCACACAAACTTATTAAAGTTTTCGCATGTATAGTACTACCTCCGGTCCAAATTATAAGTCGTTTTGAGTTTTCTAGGTTCATAGATTTTGCTATTAATCTAGACATATCATTTATCTAGGTGCATAAAAAAGATTATGAATCTATAAAAACCAAAACGAACTATAATTTAGAACGGAGGGAGTACCGTTGTTCCTATAAAGAAAGGCCAAAGCAGTTCGTGGTGGCCATACGTTGCTCTCCTATATGCATCAGCATGCAAGAAAAAAAGGAAAAAGTCTATATCACCCCCCAACCTATGGGGGGTGGACTACATAACTCCCCAACCTATGAAATGGTTTATATCACCCCCTGAACTTTCAGAAACCAGTCAAATTACCCCCCTAAAGCAATTTTGAAAAATCATAGTAAATCATAGAAAAATCATAAAATGGAAAATCCAATTGTGTTGGACTCCAAATGAGGAGATCTACACAGTGAACATATAATATGGTATGGTTTAGTACTTTTTTTTGCTGTAGCTTTATATCTATGTTTTTCTTCATAACTGTAAAAAATTGTACTACAACATACCACATTATATGTTCACTGTGTAGATCTGCTCATTTGGAGTCCAACACAATTGGATTTTTCATTTTATGATTTTTCTGTGATTTACTATGATTTTTCAAAATTGCTTTAGGGGGTAATTTGACCGGTTTTCGAAAGTTCAGGGGGTGATATAGACCGTTTCATAGGTTGGGGGGTTATGTAGTCCACCCCCCATAGGTGGGGGGTGATGTAGACTTTTTCCAAGAAAAAAACATATCCTTCTATTTCGACATCCTCTGTCTAACCGACAGTGAACATCCCGAAAGCAGAATCCCATAAAATTTTGGAGGAAAATACAGTACCGAAGGAGAGGTCACATTTGAGAGAAGAAATTGGGGGAATCGAGTCGAGGCTTCATGGGAGTGCCAAAAGGAGGTGTTAGCAGGGGCGGAGCCAAGATTTGAGGTTAGGGGGGCAATGGACAAAGAAACGTAGAATCCATAGCCACGTCATTTTGTTTTAGTCACTTTTTTTAACGGATAGTGAAAACTTATGCTTTTCTCAATTTGTATTAGAAGATAATAAAAATTGACCCAATTTATAAGGAAAATTGGGCCCGGAAACCAAACAACTTCGGTCTGTAGACCGTACAACTAGGGAGGTATTGATATCGTCCTGCACAATTTCAGTCGGTTGATTATACAACTGGAGGTTACACAACTTGTTAGATCTCGCAGCTGCCGGTCATTTGCTTCCCGTATCCTAGCTTCCTAAGATGAAATGTGGGGGAGATGGGGGATCTAATAGCAAAATCAGCCGAACCGAAGCAGACGGTAAACTTCAAAATTTTATTTTAAGTTTGTAATAACGAATGGCTATATGCATTGGTCGATGCAGCGGCTGGGATATAAATTCCCTTATCTAAAAGAAATCTTTGCAGTGCACGTTTCTCTTGCTTCTCGGTTTTTCCAGGACACTAGATGAAAGGTATTTTCAATTTTTTTTCTTGGTTGATGATGGTTAACATTGTTCAAGATATTTAGTATCTCTCTCTCCCAACCAAACAAACTTGCCTCGCAAAAAAAAAACAAACTTGCAAAACCATAATAATATGCCTACCCTAGAATAATGCCTTCTACTCCCTATTAATAGTACGTTTTTCTTACTTATTATTTTTTATTATAATATTCATAAAATTAAGAAGTCTACGAAATTGCAAAATAAATTTTCAAGCAGATAATTAAGTCTGTACATATGATTTTTGTTTAGTTTCAAATTAAATATGCTAAAGTTTTGGCAGCCAAAGAGCTGAAATCATTTTGCTATCTTTCAATTCGTCAAGTGCACATGCAAGCGACAGTGCTCCATTGCATCAGCGCTGGTTGCTTCTTGAGTTTTTCTGCGGCTAGAAAAAGGTACTTTGAGTTATATTTGAGAAAATACCAAGAATAACTTTCAACTACTAATGCATTAATGATATTTATCATGGTTCAAGTTTTTGCTCTAACTTATTAGCAGTGTATTAAAATTTCCACTCGAAGAAATTAAACCCACAAGGTATTATTTCATCTGAACAGTTTACAAAGCAAATCAGGGTTGGAGGAATTAGTTGATAAAGTAAAAAGGAGTGTCCAACAGTTTTTCCCATTGGATCACCAACACGGGAAGGGGATGAGCTCACGAAGAAGAAGACTTCCCTCATACTTAGAATGCAGAATCTGCATAGCTGCAGCTGTGCACCTGCGGGTGAAGTCTTCTCTACACTGCAATTAACTCAGCGCCTCAAGCTTCAGATACACGAACCTCGACACTCACTGCGGTTACCCCAACTTAAGCGCCTCAGGGACCAAATTTTTGGATGCTGGCATCAAGCAGTGTCGATCCGGCTTAAACTTGAATTCCTGTTGCTTCCCTTTCCTATTGGCCTTTGCTAAAGACCACGGCAATATTCACCATCCTAACGTTCTGCCAAAACTAGCTAGGTTGTGTGTGTTTCTGTGACACACCTACTCACTGCGTATGGGAAAACGACACTGCATCTGCATGCTATTTATCCTGAAGGAGGTGGTTTGTATAATGTGCGACAGATAAATAAATCGTAACATGCATATATAAATGAACCAACAACTGTCTGAGCTTGATTACCTTGCTGACAAATAAGATATTAATTAATACCTTGCTATATCTTTCTCTCTCTCTCTGATAAGCCCCACCCTAAAATATATAATGCCTGGTACTTGATTGCTGACTCTGAAAATCATTTTGTATTATAATATTCATAAAATTTAATAAATTTATTAGTTTTTCAGTAAATAAATTTATTATTTTTTAGTAAATAAATTTATTAGTTGCGAAAGCAGTTTTCTAGATAAATATGTTTTCAAATTAAATATTCAAAATAAATTGACTCTCAAAGTTTGATCTATTAGAGTCGAAAAAGGGTGATCTGTATGTGCATCCTCCTTTAGAAAGACAGTAATCTACTAATAATATTCTAAACTTGATCAGAAAAAAGTGTATGAATTTTAAGTGCACACGTGACGTCCGGACCAGACAAACAATTTGGTGATTCATAGCATATGAAAATAACTCGTCTCCAGGAGCAGGGGTGGACCCATCATGTACACATTGGTGAGTGCGGGAACCTAAATCTACCGTCGACCGTCACGTTCCTTCAGTCCGGCCGACACGCGCGACGCGTCATGCCTATAGGACCCACCATCTGCGCCCACTTCTCCCACATCGGCCCCGTGCCCGTCACCTCCTCTCCTTTCAAACCGCGCCTCATTTCCTTCTTTCCTTTCTCCTCTTTTTCCTTTTTTCAAATGTTTGTTTGCAAACTTTTGTCAAATGTTTTTTGCAAACTTTTTTCAAACTTGTTTTAAACTTTTTTGCTTCAATTTACCATCTGCGCCCACTTCTCCCGCATCGGGCCCGTGCCCGTCACCTCCTCTCCTTCTAAACCGCTTCTCATTTCCTTCTTTCCTTTCTCCTCTTTTTCCTTTTTTTCAAATGTTTGTTTGCAAACTTTTCTCTAAAAAGTTTCTTCCAAACTCTTTTAGCAAACTTTTTTCAAATGTTTTTTGCAAACTTTTTTCAAACTTTTTTGCTTCAATTTTTTGTCTGAATTTGTTCATGGTTTTTTTGCAAAAAATGTATCAATTTTTTTTATTTTCTAGATTTTTTGTCTTTGGAAATGTTTGCTTGTTTTTTTTAAATCGTTTGTTGTTACGGTTGTCTACCACGGAATTCAAAAGGGGAAATCACCGTACCACTGTATCACGGTACATGGGAAAAACCTTGTCGGAGATCGACCGTTGGTACGGGCGACCGTAAATTTGCAGTCCCCTTGGTGAGGGCACATTTTTTTCGCATGTACAAGCTTCACAAATTTAGTGTCTCCTTAGGGTGTGTTTGGTTCTCGGACCATGTGGGTTGGGTCGAATTCAACCCAGATTTCAGGGTTGGAGTAAACCCATTTCTCGTTTGTTTGCAGGTATAGGTTCAACCTAGTTTTTAGTTTTTGGTTGGACAGATAGAGTGGGTTGGAGTGGTTCCATCTCTTATTCGGATAGAGCGTTAGGGTTGGACAAGGAATATGGTCAACACTTGTTCTCATATGGCAGATTGTAGAAGGCTCTACTGGCTCTACCAATGTGAAGGTTAGCTATCAAATGAGCATAGTATAAAGAGATGTGGGCTGAATTAAAACAAGGGATGCTATTCAAGATGGTAAAGATGTCATTAGGCAGGCCATATCTGATTTGGCGACCAGTTGTATAGCGTTTGTGAGCTTCTCACCTACAGTTTTGAAAGCACCAACCAACCCCTTCTCTTCAGCTTCAGCAATCTTGGCCTTTCTTGCTTGGTCTGCTAGCAGAAGATGTTGCCCCTTGAGAGCTACTAGTTATGCATGTTGAGCGCATAAGCATGGAAATTTTAATTTTTTAATATTAATTAATGAAGCAATTACAAAAATATATCCTAACAACACCAAACTACAAAAATATAGCACCATCGTCTACTGAGTAGACGAAAATACTAATTTCATCTAACAGTAGGACGAAATCTATTTTTGTCTAATGGGTGGACGAAATCTAAAGACTTTCGTCTAAAGGAAAAACGAAAACTGTTTCATCTAAAGACTTTGAACCATCTACTGTTTTAGGGTAGTTTATGCGAGTTATTTTCTAGTGATAGATAAGGAATTTTCTCAGAAAAATTGACCAATACAACTTTGAAACAGTGGCTGCTGATGCTTGTACATATAGCATAATACAAAACTGCTAGGGCGTTATTGTCTTCTATTTTTAGGTCGGGCAGAAAGTTTTCACATGTGACTCTAAATGCACGCATGTGTAGAATTCAAAGATGATGAAAAACCCCCGGTCGAAAAGAATGTGTACTGAAAGTAAATCGATGCTTTTTACAAACTGAACTATATAAATAAGAATTATCAATTTAGTTCCAAAACTAATGGTGAAATGATGTCCGTACTAAAGCCAAGTTGCAAGGCTGGGTCTGTTTCCAAACTAGGTTATTTTGAACATATAACGATTGCACATTAGAAATTGATGGTTGGGGACCACACCATAGAAGGCATGATGGCCCTCACACATCACAATTAGTATTTAGTTTGAGCTAACAATAAAGCTTTTGGTGGGCTCTTATGAACTTGGGCCTGGTGGGGCATCTGCGCGGTGTAATAATGGACATTGCATTTTAATAGAATAAAGCATGACATATTGTGATAAGCCTTTACAAGTCTCAATATGAACTAGTACATACAAAAAATAAAGGGAGAATATATATTACCATAAAAATGAAAAGATAGAAACTAGCTTCTTGTTGAAGAGTGACATTTTTACATCTGTGTATGATTTAAACAAGCTACATGCATATACATCTACAATTTTAATCCAATAATTAATTATTTTAACATAACTGCAAAACAAAAAAAATCTTGTATGTAACTGTATTACCACATATATCGAGTGGATGAACACAAGGAAAATGTTATTTATTCTCTTTTTTTTCATTCACCAACAATGGAAGGAGATGGAGCTCGGGAAGACAGTAGGAAAGGTTCTTTATTCTCCTTTTTTTTCATTCACCAACAATGGAAGGAGATGGAGCTCGGGAAGACAATACTAGATTGCTAGGACATAGTTGGAATATAATGCAGAACTGACACAAAGGTGTATCTTTCGATTCAAACAAAACCATAGTTCTTGTCGGGAACTACTGGCACGCTACCTAGTGGCGCTCAAGGTTTCTATATAATGACACGTTCGAAAAGTACCACACTTGATAGCTGAGCTTTCCTTGCCAGGGATAGATGAAGATGACATCAGCAGTAACTTCTTTTTTTTTTGGCGGAACCTATGGTAGGTAGGCGAAAGGCCAGCGAACAGTTTTTGGCCGGTTCGCAATGGAGACTGATGTTTCTGTAATGCTCTAAGCAAGTGTTTGACAGTACTAATTATGTGATAATACCTAGCATTAGTTTTCTCGTAACTAGTTGAACCTGCATATGTCTATATCCTTTCTAGTCTAGCCATAGTGTACTGTTACTTTTTTCATACCCTCGTTCATGTTTAGGTATCTCATCTGGTATAAGATTTCATAACATCGTTAGAAGTACAGTTTCCTGAAGTTCTTTTCATCACAAAGCAAGTCAAACTTCAATTCCATTTGCCTCCCTTTCCTACTCCGCCCTAGCAATTTTCACCACCCTTTGGTTTTAGCATAAGCTAGGTTGCTTCCTACTTCACACATGCACAGGGCATACTATTTATCCCGGAAGGAAAAGTTGTATGGACAATGGACAAGCACAACATGAAGTTATAACATGTAAGCATGGGATCACCATGTTTGCATTTTAGTTGCCATGAGCATGGTGATGGGCATCTCTAATGGACCATGATTAATGGCGGCATACAATCTCACCAACTTTCTTAAAGCAAAGCATCTGAAGAAGGTTTTCATTTTCATCATATTTTTTTCTCAAACATGCAAGAGTGTTGCATATCATTATATTTAGAGGAAAAGAAAGAGTCAGACATAGACTCGAATACACACCAGCAGCAAAAACACCTAAAACACACTCCCAGCACCCAACAAAAATTTTCATCATATTTTGCATTTCAACTAAATACTCAGTGAACTAAATAAATCAATACAATATTTTGTCACACTGGCATCTGAATACATCCGAGAACATATGTTGCAGCAACATCAAGCTTACCAATTCAACAAGAACACCAACAAAGAGATGAGACACGAACAAAACCTGACTTCTCTTCGGGGGAGTAGAATGAGTGAGCCTAAATTTTGTTCGGTGGTTAAGTGGACAAAGCGAATAGGTAAATAGGTGAGGAGAGAAAAATGAACCTTTTCTTTTTGTTAATAATTTGAAGGTATCAAAACCTGACTTCTTGGTACAAATAATTCAGAGTGGTTAGTTCAGGACTCCTCCTGGGTGACGTCGAAGAGGGCCAAAAACGGGGAAGGTGGGATGATATTTGTAGGATGAAGGAGGAAAATAAACCTTTTACAGAGGAGAAGAATCGTTGATCCACTTACCGTTGAGGAGAATCCCTGGACTGGAGGACGAAACCTTATTTCTCTGTACAAAGAACTAACTGCAGGTTGGTCAGAACTAATGGACGGCCTCGAATCTTCAAGAGCAGCAACAACGAAGGAAAAAGGTGGGATGAATTTGCAGGTGCGAAATGAAGATGGCAGAAGGATGATGCCGCGTCACCACCAAAGTAGTCTGCTGGTCCGCACAGCCCGAAAGCAGAGAATCCCGTAAAAATACGAGACCAAGGGGGGGTCACATTTGAGACAAGAAATTGAGGAGGTGTGGGTTGTTAGAGCTCGTAGCTGGCGGTTATTCGCTTCCCGTATCCTATCTTCCTAAGATGAAATGTGGGGGAGATGCCGGATCTAATAGCAAAATCAGCTAAACTAAAGCTGGTGGTAAACTGCGAAATTTCTCGCGGCACCACTTGGTTCATCTTTGCAGTGCACATTTCTCTTGCATCTCGGTTTTTCTAGAGGGCGCTAGATAAAAGGCATTTTCAATTATATTTTCTTGATTGATGATGATTAACATGATTCAAGGTATTTAGTACCCCTCTCTCTCTCTCTTTCTCTCTCTCTCTCAGCCCTAAACCTTCAACCAAACAAACTTGCTAAACCATAATGTTATGCCACTACTAGAGAAACGACCTTTGGTCCCTGGTACGTTAGTACCGGTTGTGTTATAACCGGTACTAAATGCTGAATTTAGTACCGGTTTGTAAGCACAGTACTTCGTGGAGCACATTAGTACCGGTTGGTAACACCAACCGGTACTAACGTGCACCTCGGGGGTCGGGCCGCAACGGCTAGAGGCACGTTAGTACCGGCTGGTGTTACCAGCCGGTACTAACGTGCCTCGACTTGGGGGACCCGCAAGCCGCTACACGTTAGTACCGGTTGGTAACACCAACCGGTACTAACTGCCTACGTTTAGTACCGGCTGGTGTTACCAGCCGGTACTAACGTGCTGGGTATAATACCGCGGCAGGCTTCTTCCTCCCCGAGCTCGAGCTCATTTCTGCAGAGAGCTTGGTCTCTCACTCATGGCGCCATAGAGGGGGAAGTTTTTGCCCAAGTTTTCCATAATTTGTAGATTTCTCCTATATAAGTGCGCCAAAAGGTTAGCAACTTCATTCTCTGTTAATTGACGGTACTTGTGCTTATTTTTATGCTCTATACTTAGAGAAATTTGAAAAATTGTGAATGAGAAGGATTTTGGTATCTGTAGAATGATTTGAGCTAAATAGAATCATGACCTTAATTAGATGGTAGCTTTTAGTAGTGAGTTCATACCCTAGATACCTAGATAATGAGCATGTTTTTTGTGACAATATTCCGTATCTTTTTAACTATATTTAATGTTATGTAATGGATTTTTTTAAAAATTTGATTATATATATGTAATGTTGTTTAATAGATTTTTCCAACTTTTTAATTATTACTAATACCTTTTTAACTAATAATTAATGAAATGTTGCAATATTAGTAATGTTGTTAGGTATTTTCTCAATGTTACTAATAATTAATAAAATGTTGCAATTAATGGATACATTTATTTTATAAATATTTTTTATGGTAGGATTCAAAATGGACCGTCAATGGATGTACGGCGGTAGGAACACCATGGCCTGGATTGTTGGCCTAGACGTTTTTCTCAATGTGGCTGAAGCAACCAGGTCCACGAATGGTCTCATGTGTTGTCCATGCCGTATTTGCCGCAATGTGAAACAGGTCATGAAAAGGGATACTCTACACGTTCACCTAACTGAAAACGGTTTCATGGATAGCTATAATGTTTGGACGAAGCATGGTGAACTTGGTGTTTTGATGGGAGACGATGAAGAAGACGACGATAACAACATCCCAGACTTTGCATACTTACATGAAGCCGGTGCCTTTGACGACGATGATGACCCAATGGAAGGGGTTGATGCAAATGTCGTAGAGGAGGAGGAGGCACCCGATGAGTTTGGTCAGGTCTTGCTTGATGCACAGAAAGACAGTGAAACTGCGAGAGAGTCAAAAAAGTTCGAAAAGATGTTGGAGGATCACAAAACAAAACTATACCCAGGGTGCAAGCCGGAACTGAAAAAACTGGGTAGCACGCTGGATATGCTAAAATGGAAAGCAACCAATGGTGTCAGCGACAAAGGATTCGGTGAGCTACTACAAATCGTAAAAAACATGCTTCCTGAGGCTAATGTGCTGCCGTCGACCACGTACCAAGCCAAAAAGATTGTGTGCCCTCTTGGATTGGAGGTACAGAAGATACACGCATGTCCTAATGATTGTATCCTGTATCGCGGCGCTGAATATGAGAATTTACAAGCTTGTCCTGTTTGTGGTGCGTTGCGGTACAAGATCAGGCGAGACGATCCTGGTGAAGTTGACGGGCAGCCAGCGAAGAAGAAAATTCCTGCAAAGGTGATGTGGTATTTTCCTGTGATTCCACGATTGAAGCGTTTGTTCAGAAGTAAGGAGAATGCAAAGTTGATGCGGTGGCACAAAGAAGATCGTAAGCGAGATGAGATGATGAGACATCTTGCAGATGGGTCCTAGTGGAGGAACATTGAGAGAGAATTTCCACAATTTGATCAAGATGTAAGGAACATACGGTTTGGTTTAAGTACAGACGGAATGAATCCATTCGGCGATATGAGTAGCAGTCATAGTACTTGGCCAGTTACCCTATGTATATTTAATCTTCCTCCTTGGTTGTGCATGAAGCAAAAGTTCATCATGATGCCGGCTCTCATCGCAGGTCCAAAACAACCTGGAAACGACATCGACGTGTTCCTAAGACCTTTGATCGATGAGCTTTTACTGTTGTGGAAGGACGAAGGTGTAAGTGTGTGGGATGAGTACAAACAGGAAACATTCATCCTCCGAGCATTACTTTTTGTGACCATCAATGATTGGCCTGCACTTGGAAACCTTTCGGGACAGTCAAACAAGGGATACTCGGCCTGCACCCACTGTTATGATGAAACAGACTGCATTTATTTGAAGCACTGTCGAAAGTGCGTGTATATGGGCCATCGTCGGTTTTTACCACCGAAGCACCCTTTAAGACATGAAGGAAACATTTTAGAGGCGAGTCTGATAATCGATCTAAGCCTTTGTTCCGCAACGGAAAGCGTGTGTTTTCGATGGTAAAAGATGTGCAGGTAGTATTTGGAAAGGGCCCTGGTAGCCAAGCCGTTCCAAATGACGAGGACGGCCATGCACCCATGTGGAAGAAAAAGAGTATATTATGGGAGCTACCTTATTGGGAAATGCTTGAGGTCCGCAATGCAATTGATGTGATGCACCTGATGAAGAATCTTTGTGTGAACTTGCTAGGATTCATGGGTATTTATGGAAAAGGGAAAGATACAGTGGAAGCAAGACGTGACCTTAAAGCGTTGGAACAACGAAAAGACCTACATCCTAAAAAGAAGGGAAAAGACCAGCGATACTTAAGGCCTGACAGCTACACTCTCAGCAAACAGGAGAAGGAAAGCATGTTTGATTGCCTGAACAGTATCAAGGTGCCCACTGGATATTCCTCAAATATAAAAGGAATAATAAAAATGAAGGAAAAGAAATTCACGAACTTGAAGTCTCATGACTGCCATGTCCTGATGACACAATTACTTCCAGTTATCTTGAGGGGTATTCTACCAGAGAATGTAAGGTTGGCAATCGTGAAGCTGTGTGCGTTTCTCAATGAAATTTCACAAAAGGTGATTAATCCAAGTCATTTAATAAGGCTACAGCAAGACGTGGTCCAATGCCTTGTAAGCTTCGAGATGATATTCCCACCTTCATTCTTTAATATTATGACACATCTCCTGGTTCACCTAGTTAAAGAGATAACTATTCTGGGGCCAGTATTCCTACACAATATGTTCCCTTTAGAGAGGTACATGGCAGTCCTAAAGAAGTATGTTCGCAACCGTTCTCGACCAGAAGGATGCATCGCTAAAGGCTATGGAACGGAGGAGGTCATTGAATTTTGTGTAGACTTTATTGAGGATCTTGATCCGGTTGGACTCCCCGTGTCACACCATGAGGGACGACTCTGCGGAAAGGGAACACTTGGGCGAAAAGCTATAATGGACCTCTCTCAAATTGAAATTTGCCAAGCAAACTACACGGTTCTACAAAGTTCGACCTTGGTGGCTCCATATATAGAGGAGCATAAGGATATTATACGATCCGAAAACCCAAACAAGAGTGAAAAATGGATTACCCGTCATCACATAGTGACTTTCAGAGATTGGTTGAGACGAAAATTCATCGGTGATGGCACGATTGATCAAGAACTTCAATGGCTGGCTAGGGGACCATCAATCACAATCTTGCAATACCAAGGCTACGAGATAAATGGGTATACATTCTACACAAGATCTCAAGACCAGAAGAGCACTAACCAAAATAGTGGTGTCCGTATAGATGCAATAGGAAATGATGGTATAAAGGACATCTACTATGGCGTCATAGAGGAGATATGGGAACTTGACTATGGACCTATAAAAGTTGCCCTGTTCCGCTGCCAATGGGTGAGCCGCGCCGGTGTAACGATAGACAGATATGGGATGACAACGGTGGACCTAAAAAGGTTGGATATAAGGAGGAACCATTTGTCCTAGCCAAAGATGTGACCCAAGTGTTCTACGTGAAAGACATGGCAAGCAAGCCCAAGAAGAAAAAATTAAACCCAAGAAGAGAAAACAAAAGAAGCAGATGGAAGAGGAGCAGACAGAAAAGGAGCAGACGGTAAAGAAGCCAGAAGATAATGAGCCTAAACGTCACATAGTTCTTCCAGGAAAAAGAAAAATAGTTGGAGTTGAAGACATTACGGACAAATCAGAAGATTATGATCAGTTAGATGACCGTCCTCCATTCTCAGTTGATGTTGATCCCAGCATTCTGTTATCCAAAGAAGACGCTCCGTACTTACGGCGCGATCACAACCAGGGGACATTCGTCAGAAGGAAGATTAATTTTGTTTCAACGGAAGATGATGAAGATGAAGATTAATGGCCTCAATTATTTATTTTCTATTAAATGATGTAATGTAATGTGTGTAATGTAATGAGTGTCGTTTTGCATTGTGCAATTTGACGTAATTATCTCAATGTGTGTTCTGTCGATATAATTAACTCAATATGTGTGTGACATTACTATGGACTTATGTAATTTAATTTTCTTTTTTCTTTTTTTATGAAAAGTGTTGATTATTGAAATTTGACGTTAATTAAATAATTAATTTTCGATTTGAAGAAACAGTTATATGAGATTTGGAAGTTATTATTTATAAATATTTTTGCATGCAAAAAATAATTACCTCTTCGTATTTTACAGATTTACTATATGTATGTGAGATATTTAATGAGATATTTTATAAATTACAATAAGTGTGTATTTTCAAATTTGAAATTAAACATGTAATCATATAATAAGTAATAAGTGTTAAATGAGAATAAAAGTAATTTGAAATAAGTAATTTGAAAGTGTACGTAGTGCCTTTACGATTTATAATAAGTGTTAAACGAGAATAAAAGTAATATATACAAACAGAAAAGAAAAATAAGAGAAAAACTATACCATTTACAGGGGAGGCAGGTTAGTACCGGTTTGTAACACGACCCGGTACTAACCTGCCTGGGGTATAAAACCCCACTCTTCTTCCTCCTCCGGACTTAGCCGTTTTTACCTCTCCAATTCCGCCGCGCCGCCGTCGTCCGCGCGCGCCGCCGCCGTCCCGCGCCTCCCCGTCGTCTCGCCGCCGCGCCGCCGTCGTCCGCGCGCGCCGCCGCCGTCCCGCGCCTCTCCGGGACCGCCTGGCCGGCCTTCTCCGCGGGCCGCCGCCGCAATCCCCCGGCCCCGCGCGCCGGCCGCGCCGCCATCCCCCGCCGCCGCCATCCCCCGCGCGCCGCCGTCGACCTCGAACCACGCCGGCGCCACCCTCGTCGTCTGCACTCCGTCCGGCGCCCGTTCCTCTCCTCCTCCGGCTAGCGCCGGCGACTCCTCGCCGTACGTGCCGGCGGCCGGCCCCGCCTCTCCTCTCCGGCGCCGGCTACATCGCGCCGGCGGCCCGCCTCCGCCCCGGCTTCGTTGCGCCTGCGTCGCGCCCCCACCGCCGCCCGCCCACACCGCTGCCCCGACGCTGCCGCCGCCACCTCGCCCACGACGCCGCCGCCTCGCCCCCGACACCGCCGCCCCTGCCGTGTGTACGTGATGTGCTGACGTCAGCACCCTGGGTGCTGACGTCAGCACATTTTTTTGTTTAAATAGATTTAGAAATATATCATATTTGTTAGAAAAATTTTAGATGTGTTAGAAAAATTTCATATGTATTACAAAATTTTCATATGTGTTAGAAAAAATTCATATGTGCTAGAAAAATTGTAGATGTGTTAGAAAAATTTCATATGTATTAGAAAATTTTCATATGTGTTAAAAAAATTCATATGTATTACAAAAATTTCATATGTGTTAGAAAAAATTCATATGTGTTAGAAAAAATTCATATTTGTTAGAAAAATTTCATAAGTGTTAGAAATATTGTAGATGTGTTAGAAAAATTTCATATGTATTACAAAATTTTCATATGTGTTAGAAAAAAATTCATATGTGTTACAAAAATTTCATAACTTACTCCTATCATATACTAGGATAAATGACGAGACGTAGCGAGGATGAGGAGTTGCTTCATAATATGATTCGAGACGGTACAGACCCTGTAGAGTTTGACGGCAGTCAATTTCTTGATTTATCTGGACAAGGAGGGGATGGAGGGAATGGAGATGATGAGGAAGATGATGATGGAGACGACCAAGAACAAGAAACTGGTCTTGACGAACACAATGAGACCGAGGTATACATAAGGATTTTGATCGGGCATCTGGATTAATTTTGTATTAATTATTTTTGTATTAAATAATAGTTTAATTATTTTCAGGCATCTGGATCGAAGCCTCCAAAACGGAAGCGAGGCTGCAAGAGAAAGATGACCGGGCATACCCTGGTCACAGCAGTTACAGATGATGGTGAACCAACGGAACCGCCTGGGATTAAGACTTCTTATGTGAATCAATGTGGATATCTTGTTAGGGAAAACATCCCCATCAAGTACGAGCTTTGGAGGATATCGAAAAACAGCGATCCAAATGTTCCAGTTCGACAAATAGTCCCGGAGTCAGAGAAGGAAATGTTATGGAAACAGGTGACTACACACTTCACATTTCCGGCAGACAAATTAGACAAAGTCAAGAATTGGACGATGAGTAAGATGGCTAACCAGTTTCAGTCATTTAAGAAGAAGTTGAAAGCCAATTTCGTCAAGAAGAATCTCACACCAGATTTTGAGAAGGTGTACCAGAACCAAAGGCCGTTTTGGGATGAATTCTTAGAGAATCAGTTGTCGGCCGACTACCTGAAGCGAGTTAAAACTAACACAGAAAATGCCTCGAAGAAAAGTCAGTTCCACCATCTAGGACCAGGAGGTTATGAGAAGGCGATTCCGAAATGGAAGAAGATGGAAGATGAATTGATACAACGAGGAATCGTACCGCAGACACTCTCGTGGCCGTTACGAGTGAGGTGGTACTTCTATGCTCATGGAGGCAGACTAAACATGGAAAATGGTGCGTTTATCACTAGCGATGCCATAGCCGAAGCGATCGACAGGCTAGACGAAGCAATGAAGAAAAAGGAAGATGGATCTTTCAAGTCTGATCGAGAGAAGGACGAGCTGACTTACGCTCTTGGCAATCCGGAACACACTGGTCGGACTCGAGGCATGGGCGTCGTACCATGAAAACGTGGCTTCAGTCAGGATATACAGACGTACCGAAGCCGTTCCAGAAGCAAGAAAGCCATCCAAGAAGAATTGCGTGAGCTCCATGACAGGCT
Source organism: Urochloa ruziziensis (assembly GCA_015476505.1). Taxonomy (NCBI): domain Eukaryota; kingdom Viridiplantae; phylum Streptophyta; class Magnoliopsida; order Poales; family Poaceae; genus Urochloa; species Urochloa ruziziensis. Next base: position 40,484,173 of record CM027126.1, on the reverse strand, counting down.
GGCTCAGGTTGAAACTAGAACAGCCCAAGAAATAAATGAACGAGTAGATCAGCGCCTGGCAGAAGTCCTTAGCCAACACCAGGGACAACCTAGTGCTCCTGCAGGCGGCGAGAATTTGGAGATCAGCCCCGCATCTCAGCGTCGTAGCAGCATTGCTTCCACCAAGGCCGCTGAAAGATATCCCGTAGATGACATCACTACGAGGACGGACTGTGAGCTTCTTTATCTTGTCGGGAAGAAGATGAAGGTATGTGCTGAAGGTGTTGCTGAAGTACCGGTCCCGGGCGAGAAACTTCACAACGTGCCTATTCCCGAAGGGTACGCTAGAGTTTTGGTTGACCGAGTGGCTGGTGTTTGGGCTGAAGACCTTGCGATCCCGATCCCTACAGGTGACGGTGGAGAGGAACTGCGAGATGGGTTGCATACATGGATTGCTTGGCCTAAGGAAGACATCAGATTGAAGCCAGGAACAACAGATTCAGCTGCAGCATCGGCTACGAGGGACCCCAGCATGGATCCACCATCTCCACATGGTCCCGACAACGACATGGACCCGCCCTCACCAATTGGTACAAGGGGCCCCAGCATGAGTCCACCTCAGCCGAAGAAGAGGTACGCCAAGGCTCCAATGCCGCCGGCTCCTAAGCGGCAGAAGAAGAAGAAAGAGAATCCTCCGCCTCCGCCTCCTAAGCTCGCGTACGAGAAAACAGATGAGGAAACCGATGCGACCGTCAGCCAAGAGGTTGCGGATTTTTTTCAGAAGGTTAAGGACAAGAGAAAGCCAAAGCCGAAGGAACCGGTTGACCCGACAGCCGTAAGACACTTTATTAAACAGGCCAGACCCGCGGTGAAAGAGACGGTATCGGACTACGACCGCACAATCATGAAGTCGTACAAGAAAGTCGACAATAGAAAAAGTGCATCGTCGTCGAAAAGCTCTCAGTCCAAAGGCATTGCACAGCTGGGACAACAATCGAAGCAATCGATTCCTCCGCTTGTTGTGCTATCAGAGGAAGAACAACAATTGGTTGAGATTATGAAGCAAACCAACCTCACAAAAGCTCAACTGCGAGGTGAAGATGATATTCCAATACACGAGGGAGGCAAGCAAAAACCGTTCGAATTGGGGCAATCACTGGTATGGCCTGAGCTGCTAGCACACCTAGGGACCAGAATGTATGAGTTCCACAATTGGTACATGCGAGAACCTGGAAATGGATTGACCATGTTCGCAGCACGGATCAGAAATTCACCCTATCGGCCGCCATGTGATATGTGGATTGATTTCGGAGATATCCATTTTTTATACCATCAAGATGCCCTTTCCAAGTCTCTCATGAGTGCATGGATTCTGTAAGTATTTAATAAAATGTTTATATTGTACCTCTAGTTGTCAATCCTATCTAACTATATGTTATTGTGTATCATGTAGGATGGAGTATCAACATTGCCGGAAGAAGGGATACTATGGCATTGGCTTCTTGGATCCGGATATCTTACACATGGAGAATATTACAAATTATCCCAATCGAACGACAACAAATATTTTCAATGCCTTGATGGCACAACATACATGTTCATTGATACTTTTTCCGTACCTCTTCGGGTTAGTCGTAGAACATATTTTACTATTTCTATATTCATTCATGTTATGGTTCTAAATGACATCTTTATATGTACAGGTTTCACTGGATCCTCCTTGTACTCGAGATTAATCGAGGCCGGATTACGGTGTTCGACTCATTGAGAAAGCCGATGAAAGAGTATCAAAGCCTAGTTGATACTCTTAACAAAGCGTGGAAACGCTTTGTTAAACACCAAGTTGGAGTATCAGATACGGACGAGCTTGTATGGAGGCTTGACTTTCCGGTACGTTCAAAATTTCATATTAGTCTTATTTCATTTAGTCAAACATCGAGAGTGTATTACATAACCGATTGTTCATATACGTGCATATATAGTGTATGAGACAGGAACAGGGAAACAACCTGTGTGGGTACTACGTATGCGAATTCATCCACGGATTTGTAGGCCCGAAGATGATGACGGAAAAAGAATTTGACGTACGTAAACTTCCTACCATTTTATTAAATTTTTATTATGCAAATCTGTTTATTAAGACTAACGAAGATTTTTCTTGGCAGGTTATGGTAATGTCAGAAGACCTCATTGAACCGGAACGAGTCAAGGCAGTTCAAGAACAACTAATGGGATTTCTGCTCGATGAGGTCGTGAATCCGAACGGTGAATTTTATACGGATCATAGAATAAGCATTGGTTTAATGGATCCTGATCGAGGAAAGGACGAGGAGGAAGAGGAGTTCCAAAAGAAGAAGAAGAAGAAAGATTAGCTTAATTGGTTTTTCTTTAATCGAAACACTTGAAAAGTTGTATATATATGTAATACTTTTTAGAAAGCTAACTAAGTACATGTAGATTATATATTATTGTAACGTAATATTACTTTATACGCAAGCGCATTAGAACGGATACGATACGAATACGCATTGTAACGGAAACGATACGAATACGCATTATACGGATACGATACGAATACGCATTAGAACGGATACGATACGAATACGCATTAGAACGGATACGATACGGAATACGCATTAGAAATAAAATAAAATAAAAGAGAAAAAACAGTTTAGTACCGGTACTGATAGTCGTTTTTCCCGTAGTGTGCCCCACCCTAAAATAATGCCTTATACTCCCTAATAATAGTACTTTTTTCTGACATCGATATTATTTTTTATTACAATATTCATAAAACTTAAGAAGTCTATGAAGTTGCAAAAGAATCTTTCAAGATAAGTTTGTGTACATATGATTTTTGCGTAATTTTTAAATTAGATATGCTAAAGTTTTGGCAGTCAAAGTTTGATCTATTAATAGATCTGAAAAGAGCAGAAATCATTTTGCTGTCTTTCAATTCGTCAAGTGGACATGCTAGCGACGGTGCTCCATAGCATCAGCGTTGGTTGCTTCTTCAGTTTTTCTGTGGTGCTAGAAAAAGGTATTTGAGTTATACTTAGCACATTGAGAAAAATGTAAAGAATAACTTTCAACTACTAATTAATGATATTTATCATGGTACAAGATTTTACTCTAACTTAATTATTAGAAGCGTATTACAATTTCCACTCGAAGATACTGAACCTGCTGGGTATGATTTCATCTGAACAGTTTGCGAAGCAAATCCAGTCGGAAACATGGAATGTGTGGAGGAATTGTTGGCAAAGTAAAAGGAATTCCGTCATGCTTAGGATGCAGTATCTGCAGAGCTGCGGCTGTGCACCTGCGGGGATGCAGTCTACTCTCAGCGCCTCAAGTTCCCTGTGCATTTTTTAAAGACAATTGAAGGATATATTCCGGCTTTCCATAATTGCCCACGAACCACGACAGGCGACTCTATACTGCCATTAACTCGGCGCCCTCAAGCTTGAGATACACGAACCTCGACACTAAACTGCAGACTGCAGTTGCCCCAACCTGTGCCTATCTACCTTAAACTTGAATTCATGTTGCTTCCCTTTCCTATTGGCTAAAGACCGCGGCAATATTCACCATCCTTAGGTTCTGCCATAAGCTAGCTAGGTTGTTTTCTGTGACACACCTACTCATTGTGTATGGGGAAACGAAACTGTATGCTATTTATCTTGAAGGAGATGGTTTGTATGTGCGACAGATAAATAAATCGTAGCATATATAAATGATCCAACAACTGTCTGCATATTTTTGAACATTGTTACTGTGGTAACTCTATAAAAATTTTGAAATTGAAAACGGACTATATTCTTTGTAAATCTCGGTGTATATATCATTTTATATCTCTACCCACCACGGACTATATTCAATAATATCCTTAACTTTTAAGAGTATCCGATCTTAATTAGTAAACGATGTCCATCCCCCCTTCTGACAAATAAGATATTAATTAATACCTTGTTGAATCTCTCTCTCTCTCTTAAGCCTCACCCAAAAATAATGCCTTCTACTCCCTATTAATAGTACTTGATTGATGACTCTGAATATTATTTTGTATTATAATATTCATAAAACTAAATATATTTATTATTTTTAGTAAATTAATTTATTAGTTGCGAAAGCAGTTTTGATGATAAATATGTTTCCAAATTAAGTATTCAAAAATTTTGTCAGTCAAAGTTTGATCTATTAGGGCCGAAAAGAGGGTAATCTGTAACTGTCACACCCGATTTTGTGGACAAAACCGAATGTATAGCATATGTGCGCCAGGATCCATTTACACACATATGTTGACGTCATAAGTGAAAATATCATAAGACAGTGTTCAAAACGTAAAGATAGATAGAGTAACTTTATTACACTCTCACGGAAGACTCGAAGGTCTTAAACGTTTAACGATAACTTAAAACGTAAAACTGCAGCGAACTTCTCCCACAGCACTTGACTGGTGAACGCATGCCTTAGAAATCCTCAAAGTCATTGAAGAAATCCCCAACATCCGAATCTTCTGAACAGCAGTTTGAGCAAGGGTGAGTACACTTATGGTTGGTACTCAGCATGTGGGGGAAATGCAAAGTTTCCAAGGAAAGGCTAAGGTTTATGGCGATTAGCATTTTTAGTTGGTCATATTTTATTAGCAAGCGCCTATTTACTAGGTACAAGTTTATACCAAACCCTTAAAGATAAAGAAAACCATAGCATCTCAGAACCAAAGAAACCACAATTTATTTTCATCTTCCAGTTTAATTATCATGTGAGGGTCCAGGCCGCTCTTAACCGTGAGCACGGCTGATATATCAGTTTTTAAACACTCTGTAGAGGTTGTACACTTTCACCATAAGTAGTGTTTTCCATGTCGTCCGGGTTTGCAAAGCCCTTAGACACTACCAAGGTGAATGGCTAGGGATTCACATTGAGGTTTTCGCCAAATATACTTAGTACAAAATAATCCGCTAAGGTTTCTAGTCACCGCAGAGCATAACCCTCCCTAATGGTCAGCACCTTAACAAAGGCTGCTACCCCAAGAGGACCGGGCTATACCCTGTCAATGCCACCCCTCTTGCCCTTTTCAGGTAAGATTATAAAGCACTAAATTTACTTGGTTAATTGCCAAAGTCAGAGCCATATGACACTTATGGATGCACTGTTTTCCCGGGTGGTTCTCCATGTTCCGATTAACATAAGTGATCTTGCAATTACCAAAGTTCAACATAAATATAACAAGTTTAACATTTGTTCAAATGAAACCACCATGAACCATATAGCAACTAGCATTTCTACCCAACATAAAGTAAAACCCGGTTTGACAAGGTGTGTGGATAAAATCTAGGCAATCCTTAACATAGGACCCGTCAAGTTTATGCAAAACATATGTAAATGTAAAGGTGAATTAAAATGCCATTTCTAGGTTATAAAAAGAATATGAGGGGGGAAAGCCACTTGCCTTCCTCTGCAAACTGCTGTTGGTCCTCCTCAAAATGCTGCTCTTGCCCTTCCTCAAAGATCACGTTCTCTACACGAACACACAAGAAATACAATAAATAAAATAAACAGTGCACCAAAAATAATAAATAGAACAAAACAAGCACATAAAACTGTTCCTTACGTAGAGACGAATCCGTGAGCGCAAAAATCGCTCAAAACGGAGTTAAAACGGCTAAGATATGAGCTAAACAAGGTTTAGGGACCTGCTGGTAAGAAAACTTAGTTTCCAGGGGCTAAACTGAGAAAAACCGAGGGCTAAAATCTAATTACGTCAAAACAGGAGGGCTAACATGTAAAAGGGCCACGCTAGGACGGCTGACAAGATTTAACAGAAAGACAGGGGCTAAAACGAAAGAACCAGGGGCTCTTTTCTAAATATTTTTGAACTAAGCTGCACGGCGCTGCAAAAACTAGAAAACCCAGGGGCTCTTTTGCAAAAGAGCCAGGGCGCGGCTGGGTTGACCGGTATTGACCCGGGTTGGGTTTGATCCGAGCCGTTGGATCGGGAGCGTGCGGCTGGTTATTGGCCCGGCGGGTGCGGCGACGCGATGGCGGCGGAGGCGACGGCGCGCGACGGCGGAGGCGCTTCACCGGAAAAGGCGCGGCCGCGAGCTAGAGAGCTCGGTTTGCGACGCGGCTTGGCCATGAGAAAGCTAGGGCGATGGGGAAGAGGTTTAGGGTGTTCTCACCGAGGGTTGGAGTGGCGGCGGCGGCTTACCCTTGAGGGGGAGGAGCACGGGCGGCGGCGAGCTCCGGCCGGCGGTTTTGGGTGGCGGTTTCGAGCGAGGAAGTGGCTAGGGGGCTCAGGCGGAGGTGTGGGGTCTTTATAGGGCGAGGAGGGGAGTGGGGGCGACGCGAAAGGAGCGGAAAAGGGGCGGCCGACGGGGGAGAGATTGGCGGCCATTAATGGCGCGCGCGAGTGGGGGTCTTGAAGGGGGAGCCGTTACGGGTTTGAGGAGGGGAGGCGACGGCGGTTACTGGTGCGGCGCGGCGCAACCGGGGGTGAGTTACGCGGGCGCGGTAAAGGCGGAGAGAAGGCGGCGGCGCGGCCGTGAGCGGCGCGGGCGGGAGGAGGAAGACGACGGTGGGGCCCGGCTGTCAGCGGCGCGGGGCGAAGGCGTAAAGGGGCGCGGGCGCCTTCGACGCGGCGGGTGCAGGCGCGGCTGGCGCAGGCCGAGCTGGGCCGGCTGGCCGCGTGGGCCGAGCGCGCGGTAGGCGGGCCGCGACGCTGCTGCTGGGTGGGCTGAAAGGAGAGGGAGAGGGGGCGATGCTGAGCGGGCCGAGGAGATCAGGGAGCAAAAGCGGACTTGCTGAAGTTTAAGCAAACAACACTCAAACTAAATTCGAATTCAACCAAATTTGAATTCGAACAACTCAAATAAAATGCAGCAGCATGGATGCATCAAACACATGTTGATCCTAAAATTATTATTATTTTTATTTTTTTAAAACTTTTGAATTTCTTTTGTGATGGGTTTTTGGGTGTTACAAATCCTACCCCCTTAAATAGAATCTTGTCCTCGAGATTCAGAAGGATTGAGAAACAACTGAGAAAATTCTGCAATAAGCTCATCTTCTCTCTCCCAAGTAGCCTCATCCTCGGAGTGGTGACTCCACTGAACTTTGCACATTTTGACCACTTTGCTTCTAGTGACTCTTTCGGATGTTTCTAATATCTTGATAGGATGTTCCGTATAGGTCAAGTCATCTTGCACATTGAGTTCTTCCAAAGGTAATTTCTCTTCGGGTACCCTCAAACACTTTTTCAACTGAGAGATATGAAACACATCATGTACATCTGACAACCGAGAAGGCAATTCTAGTTGATATGCCACTTCACCCTTCCTTTCCAAGATTTGAAAAGGACCAATATAACACGGTGACAATTTTCCCTTAACCTTGAACCTTCAGAGACCTCTGATAGGCGAAACCTTGAGATACACGCAATCTCCAACTTCAAATGTCAGTTCCCTCCTTCGAGTGTCCGCATAACTCTTCTGTCGGGATTGTGCAGTTCTAAGATTGTCTCGGATCATTTGGACTTGTTTCTCGGCCTCTTGAAGAATCTCTGGTCCAAAAACCTGACTTTCTCCCGTCTGACTCCAATACAAAGGTGTTCTACATTTTCTCCCGTATAGAGCTTCAAATGGAGCCATCTTGAGACTAGCTTGATAACTATTGTTATAAGAAAATTCTGCGTACGGCAAACTTTTATCCCAGCTGCCACTATGCTTTAATGCACAGGCTCTCAGCATATCCTCTAGGATTTGATTGATCCTTTCAGTCTGACCATCCGTTTGTGGATGATACGACGAACTGAAATTAAGCTTTGTATCCATCGATTCGTGTAACTTTTGCCAGAAGCGTGACGTGAACTGAGTGCCTCGATCAGACACTATCTTCTTTGGAACACCATGCAAACACACAATCCTTGACATATACAGTTCTGCTAACTTGGCCCCTGTATGCGTGGTTTTGTCCGGTATGAAGTGAGCAACCTTAGTTAATCTATCCACAATAACCCATGTAGAGTCGTAGCCATAACGAGTGCGGGGTAATCCCACAATAAAATCCATACCAATTTCTTTCCACTTCCACTCGGGTATTTTCAATGGTTGAAGTAAACCTGCTGGCCTTTGGTGTTCTGCTTTTACTCTCTGGCATACGTCACACAAAGCAACATGTGTAGCTACATCTCTTTTTAACCCATACCACCAGTATTTCTCTTTCAAATCCTGATACATCTTAGTACTCCCTGGATGAATAGAATAGGCTGAATCATGTGCTTCCTTCAATATGAGCTCACGAAGATGGTCAATATCGGGTACACAAATTCTTTTTCTGAACCAAATAGTCCCTTGGTCATCTTCAGTAAAATTCGGAGCTTTTCCAAAACTAATCAAGGTTTTAATTTCTTTGATTTTGGCGTCCATCAATTGTCCCTTTCTAATTTCGTGTTCGAGGGTGGGCTCAATTTCTATGGTCATGACTTCAGTTTGGGCAAGAAACCCTAAGTTAAGTCGCTCCATTTCCCAACACAATTCTTGAGGTATCAATCTGGCTATGGTCGTATTAGCTTGACTTTTTCGACTCAAAGCATCCGCTACAACGTTCGCTTTACCAGGATGATACTGAATACTTAAATCATAATCTTTAATCAATTCTAGCTATCTACGTTGTCTCAGATTAAGATCCTTTTGAGTGAAGATATATTTCAAACTCTTATGGTCAGTGAAGATCTGACATTTGTTACCAACCATGTAATGTCTCCAAATCTTTAATGCGTGCACTACGGCAGCTAACTCCAAATCATGAGTAGGATAGTTCTGCTCATGTTTTCTCAATTGTCTAGAGGCATAGGCTACCACTCTGCCTTCTTGCATCAAAACACATCCAAGCCCTAGACGTGAAGCATCACAGTAAACGTTAAATCCTTTGTGGGTATCAGGCATTATCAGCACAGGAGCAGTGATTAATCTTTTCTTCAGTTCTTCAAAACTAGCTTGGCATGCGGCATCCCACTTGAATTCTTTTCCTTTTTCCAATAATGAGGTGAGGGGTTTTACGATCTTTGAGAATCCCTCAATAAACCTACGGTAGTAACCTGCTAATCCAAGAAAGCTTCTGATTTCTGGCACGTTCTGAGGCGGATTCCGGTTCAACACATCTTGAACCTTACCTGGGTCTACCATGATTCCACCATCAGTAATAACATGTCCAAGAAAGGAAACCTCTTTCAACCAAAAATCACACTTGCTAAATTTAGCGTACAATTGGTTTTCCCGAAGCTTCTGTAGTACCGATCTCAGGTGTTCCTCATGCTCTTCTTCACTCTTAGAGAACACCAAGATGTCATCAATGAAAACTACCACAAACTTGTCAAGGTATTCCATAAAAATCTTATTCATCAAATACATGAAGTACGCCGGAGCATTTGTCAACCCGAAGGACATCACAAGGAACTCATACAGACCATATCTGGAAGTGAATGCTGTCTTCGGAATATCTTCTGCTCGGATTTTTAATTGGTGATAGCCTGATCGTAAATCGATTTTGGAGAACACTTTCGCACCTCTCATTTGATCAAATAGGTCCTCGATTCTAGGGAGTGGGTATTTATTTTTGATAGTCACAGCGTTGAGAGCTCTATAATCCACACACAGCCTTCTGGTGCCATCCTTTTTATCAACGAAGAGAACAGACGCTCCCCAAGGTGACGAGCTAGGGCGGATAAAACCCATACGTAACAACTCTTCTATTTGTTTCTTAAGTTCTTCTAGATCTTTGACATCCATTCTATAGGGTCTTTTAGATATGGGTGCAGTGCCAGGTATAAGCTCAATAGAGAACTCAATATCTCGGTCAGGTGGCATACCTGGTAAGTCTTCCGGAAAGACATCTGAATATTCATGGAAAATTTTGATATCTTCTAACGCTTTTCCTTCTAGATGATTGGCTGTACTCTCTTCCTTAGATGAGCCAGTAGCAACAAATTCAATTTTGTCCCCTTGAGGGCTGGTTAGTAACACTGACTTTTTGGCACACTGAATAATTCCATCATATGCCGCTAACCAATCCATTTCTAGAATCACATCAATACCACTGGATTTTAAGACCACTAGGTCGGATGGAAAATTTATCCCCAAAATTTTAAGATTGACCCGCGGGCATAGGTGACTAGCCTTCATCTCGCCGCCCGGGGAATTAACTAGTAACATCTTTCTCATTGGTTGTTTAGGTATGTCATGCTTTGCCACAAATTGATCCGTTATAAACGAATGCGATGCTCCAGAATCAAACAAAACTGAGACAGGTTCAGAGTTGATGAGGAACGTACCGAGCACAACATCATTAGCCTCCTGGGCAGTGTCGGCAGTCACGTGGTTCACTCTCCCACGCACGAAGTTCTGTTGGCCCTTGTTGCCTTGAGCTTGAGAAGACGGTTGAGCAGACCTCGGGGCGTTGCTTCTCTGATTCTGAGGAGCCTGAGGGTTGCGTTTGGGGCAGTTATTGGCATAATGCCCCACTTCACCACACTTGAAACAGCCATTAGGTCGAATGGGGGTGACTGGGTTGTTAGCCCTTGCAGGTGCACCTGTGGCGTTGCCTGACCGGTTCTGCTGCTGGTTGGGAGTGCGTTGTGCTTGTTGGTTGAAACGCTGGAGTTGCTGAGAAGAACGTTGACCTTATTGATTTTGCTGATAGTTTCCACTGTGTCCTCCGAAGCGATTCTGAAACCCTTGCGGTGAGTTATAGCGAGGGCGGCTATTGCTACTAGATTGCCCCTGAGACTGAAACTTTCGCTTCTACTCACCAAGCTCTTTACGCTTGCTCTCTAAACCAATGGCCTTGTCTAGCAGCATCTGGAAGTTTGGAAAGGTGTGGCTTTGCAGTTGGAAGTTGAGCGGCCCTATCAGACCATTCAGGAAACGCTCCTGCCTCTTTTCATCAGTGTCAACTTCATTAGGTGAATAGCGAGACAATTGAGTGAATTTATCCCGATACTCACTAACAGTCATATTGCCCTGAGTCAATGCTAGAAATTCCCTCTGTTTGAGCTTCATCACACCAGCTGGGATATGGTGTGTACGGAAACCAGTTCTGAATTCTTTCCAAGTGATGGTGTCGGGAGCATCATGTGCAGCAGTGAAAGCATCCCACCAGTCAGATGCAGATCCTTCCAAACGACCTGAAGCATACAAAACCTTCTCACGATCGGTGCATTGTGTTTGCTCCAGCTTCTTGGTGATGATCTTTAGCCAGTCATCAGCATCCAAGGGATCAGATGAGTGAGAATAAGTAGGAGAGTGATGACTCATAAATTCCCGGTGCTTGTCTCTGGGCGGTGGTGGCGGTGGTGGTGCATTTGGTGGCGGTTGGTTCTGCTGAGCTTGCAAATTTTGAACAATGGCGGTGAGGTTCTGCAACAGTGCTATCTGGTTTGCGAAGAACTGTTCCATGGCTGGATCCTGTTGGGGAGGCGGTGCTTGATGATTCGGTGGAGGCGGCAGTGCCGGGATCTGCTGGTTGATTATATGTGCATGCCTTTGACTTGGAACGTCCTGTCCTCCTCCAAACCTGGTGTTCACCATCTGATTTGTTAGGAACATAAGACTCAGATCGGTGTAGACAAAGGAGTAAAGTAGCATAAGTAATCAATGATTGAAAGATTGACAAATGTTCAGATTGTACAGATTCTGTCTTCCTCGCTAAATCAGTTGTAACTCTTAGACAGTATATCTAGAAATCGTGTATTTTTACCAGGAGTTAGTTCATAAAATTCTGAAACTAACCCAAGTTGAATCACCTCAATCCAATGCCTGTAGCTCGAGATATAAAATAAAGAAGCTGACTGTGTCAGGCTGTTATGACAGATTCTCATTTCTGTAAAGACGGGTGCATAGCTCACGAACTGAGAGTCCTAAAATCACGATATTTTATCAGGAAATAACTTATTAAATTCTCATTCCAACCCAATTGGTTTCATGTCGATCGGAGTTCTGAAGCTTCGGTTAAAAATCAAATAGTGCTGCTGTGTCTGAGAGAGGACGTGAACAGAGTTGCGTTGCGCTTGAAAGATGAAAGAAAAGGGGCTAAGATTTAAATTTAAGAGACTTAACCTATTTTATTTCACGATGCATTTGCAGCCATCACACCACAAAACATCTCAGTCATTACAAAACTCCAAATCAAACATTTGTCCACACAGCAAACATTAAAACATCGCACGTCCTCGCAGGAACGGTTCTAACGAGATAACTTATTCAAAACCAAGCTAGGAGCCTAGCCTAGGAAGCCGGTGATAGAACCAGGAGTGCCATAGCGAAGCCTCTTGCGGGGTGGTGAAGCATCGGGGCAGGGAATCTCCTCCTCTGCGCTCTCAGATGGCTCTTGTCCGGCAAGTTGCGCCTCCAGCTGCGCAATCCTGGCGTTGGCTTTCAGCAGCTGGTCATGAGTATGGGCAAGTTCCGCGGTGGCTCCGTCCAGGTCGGAGTTCAAAGCAGCAGTCACACGAGTGAGGATGTTGATGCGGTCTTCTTCAGCTCCTCCCATCATCACGTTAGTTTGTTCGGTGCCACTGGGACGACGAGGAAGGTGACGGAAGTCGGTGATGCTCAGCTGTAGACGATGCTCGTAGCAGATGGACCATAGGGCCCTCCTGGCGGCTTCGCTGATGGAAGCGGCGTAGGTACCATGAGGCGTATTGGAGTCGTGCATCGAACGAGACCTGAAACCTCCTGAAGTCTCCAAGCGCTCCCGGATGTGGACGCGGGTGAAGTAGTAGTCGTCGACTACGGGGTCGGAGACGCGCTGGGTAACGTAGAGTGGCCTCACGGTGTTGCCCAACTCATGCAGCACTTCCTCGAGCAGAGTGGAGAGGTAGCCATGCTCATCCGCCGAGGTGATAACCTCGCAAGTTGTCTCCATCTCCTGAGGATCATCACCCTGATTGCCATTAGCATCATTGTTGTTGTCGGGGACGTCGTCGTTGTTTTTGTTGTTGTCATCCTCATTATTGGAGTCACCTTCACCATCTCCATCCTCATCTTCGTCTTCGTCTTCATCTTCATCTTCGCTATCATCTCCAGAATCATCTGGATCTCCTCCAGCGGCAGCAGGTGCGGGAGCATCTGGACCAGGAGCAGCAGGTGGTGTTGGTGCTTCTTCCTCTATTGGCACGGGTGATGCTGGAGCTGGTGCTGGCGATGCGACAGGAGTCACCAGCTGTCCGTCCGGTCCCATCTCCATAATGCGACCATCCTCCAACTCGACGTAGAAGTACATCTCCGCTGGTTCCTCCTCCATGGGGGAAGCAGGAGGAGCTGGCTGAGGAGGGGCGATGCGAACCTGACATCCTCCGGTGCTCTTGCGAGTAGTCTTCTTAGTCCTGGCCATCTGACAGATTAAGAAACAAACTTAGAAATAAGTTGAAATAAGAGATACAAATAAATCAAATAAAATAGATTTTTATGCGGAAATAAGGAAGTGTTTTTGGAGCTGAATGGCTTGCTAGATCATGAATCCTTATTTCGACCATTTCTATCTAGGCTAGCGTCCTGCAGTCAACACAGCTTTGATACCACTTCTGTCACACCCGATTTTGTGGACAAAACCGAATGCATAGCATATGTGCGCCAGGATCCATTTACACACATATGTTGACGTCATAAGTGAAAATATCATAAGACAGTGTTCAAAACGTAAAGATAGATAGAGTAACTTTATTACACTCTCACGGAAGACTCGAAGGTCTTAAACGTTTAACGATAACTTAAAACGTAAAACTGCAGCGAACTTCTCCCACAGCACTTGACTGGTGAACGCCTGCCTTAGAAATCCTCAAAGTCATTGAAGAAATCCCCAACATCCGAATCTTCTGAACAACAGTTTGAGCAGGGTGAGTACACTTATGGTTAGTACTCAGCATGTGGGGGAAATGCAAAGTTTCCAAGGAAAGGCTAAGGTTTATGGCGATTAGCATTTTTAGTTGGTCATATTTTATTAGCAAGCGCCTATTTACTAGGTACAAGTTTATACCAACCCCTTAAAGATAAAGAAAACCATAGCATCTCAGAACCAAAGAAACCACAATTTATTTTCATCTTCCAGTTTAATTATCATGTGAGGGTCCAGGCCGCTCTTAACCGTGAGCACGGCTGATATATCAGTTTTTAAACACTCTGCAGAGGTTGTACACTTTCACCATAAGTAGTGTTTCCCATGTCGCCCGGGTTTGCAAAGCCCTTAGACACTACCGAGGTGAATGGCTAGGGATTCACATTGAGGTTTTCGCCAAATATACTTAGTACAAAATAATCCGCTAAGGTTTCTAGTCACCACAGAGCATAACACTCCCTAATGGTCAGCACCTTAACAAAGGTTGCTACCCCAAGAGGACCGGGCTATACCCCGTCAATGCCACCCCTCTTGCCCTTTTCAGGTAAGATTATAAAGCACTAAATTTACTTGGTTAATTGCCAAAGTCAGAGCCATATGACACTTCTGGATGCACTGTTTTCCCGGGTGGTTCTCCATGTTTCGATTAACATAAGTGATCTTGCAATTACCAAAGTTCAACATAAATATAACAAGTTTAACATTTGTTCAAATGAAACCACCATGAACCATATAGCAACTAGCATTTCTACCCAACATAAAGTAAAACCTGGTTTGACAAGGTGTATGGATAAAATCTAGGCAATCCTTAACATAGGACCCGTCAAGTTTATGCAAAACATATGTAAATGTAAAGGTGAATTAAAATGCCATTTTTGGGTTATAAAAGAATATGAGGGGGGGAAAGCCACTTGCCTTCCTCTGCAAACTGCTATTGGTCCTCCTCAAAATGCTGCTCTTGCCCTTCCTCAAAGGTCACGTTCTCTACACGAACACACAAGAAATACAATAAATAAAAGAAACAGTGCACCAAAAATAATAAACAGAACAAAACAAGCACATAAAACTGTTCCTTACGCAGAGACGAATCCGTGAGCGCAAAAATCGCTCAAAACGGAGTTAAAACGGCTAAGATATGAGCTAAACAAGGTTTAGGGACCTGCTGGTAAGAAAACTTAGTTTCCAGGGGCTAAACTGAGAAAAACCGAGGGCTAAAATCTAATTACGTCAAAACAGGAGGGCTAACATGTAAAAGGGCCACGCTAGGACGGCTGACAAGATTTAACAGAAAGACAGGGGCTAAAACGAAAGAACCAGGGGCTCTTTTCTAAATATTTTGAACTAAGCTGCACGGCGCTGCAAAAACTAGAAAACCCAGGGGCTCTTTTGCAAAAGAGCCAGGGCGCGGCTGGGTTGACCGGTATTGACCCGGGTTGGGTTTGATCCGAGCCGTTGGATCGGGAGCGTGCGGCTGGGATTGGCCCGGCGGGTGCGGCGACGCGCTGGCGGCGGAGGCGACGGCGCGCGGCGGCGGAGGCGGCGGCGCTTCGCCGGAAAAGGCGCGGCCGCGAGCTAGAGAGCTCGGTTTGCGACGTGGCTTGGCCATGGAGAAAGCTAGGGCGATGGGGAAGAGGTTTAGGGTGTTCTCACCGAGGGTTGGAGTGGCGGCGGCGGCTTACCCTTGAGGGGGAGGAGCACGGGTGGCGGCGAGCTCCGGCCGGCGGTTTTGGGTGGCGATTTCGAGCGAGGAAGTGGCTAGGGGGCTCAGGCGGAGGTGTGGGGTCTTTATAGGGCGAGGAGGGGAGCGGGGGCGACGCGAGAGGAGCGGAAAAGGGGCGGCCGGCGGGGGAGAGATTGGCGGCCATTAATGGCGCGCGCGAGTGGGGGGTCTTGAAGGGGGGAGCCGTTACGGGTTTGAGGAGGGGAGGCGACGGCGGTTACTGGTGCGGCGCGGCGCAACCGGGGGGTGAGTTACGCGGGCGCGGTAAAGGCGGAGAGAAGGCGGCGGCGCGGCCGTGAGCGGCG
Source organism: Urochloa ruziziensis (assembly GCA_015476505.1). Taxonomy (NCBI): domain Eukaryota; kingdom Viridiplantae; phylum Streptophyta; class Magnoliopsida; order Poales; family Poaceae; genus Urochloa; species Urochloa ruziziensis. The sequence goes on along the minus strand of CM027126.1, from coordinate 40,468,276 downwards.
CGGGCGGGAGGAGGAAGACGACGGTGGGGCCCGGCTGTCAGCGGCGCGGGGCGAAGGCGTAAAGGGGCGCGGGCGCCTTCGACGCGGCGGGCGCGGGCGCGGCTGGCGCAGGCCGAGCTGGGCCGGCTGGCCGCGTGGGCCGAGCGCGCGGTAGGCGGGCCGCGGCGCTGCTGCTGGCTGGGCTGAAAGGAGAGGGAGAGGGGGCGATGCTGAGCGGGCCGAGGAGATCAGGGAGCAAAAGCGGACTTGCTGAAGTTTAAGCAAACAACACTCAAACTAAATTCGAATTCAACCAAATTTGAATTCGAACAACTCAAAATAAAATGCAGCAGCATGGATGCATCAAACACATGTTGATCCTAAAATTATTATTATTTTTATTTTTTTAAAACTTTTGAATTTCTTTTGTGATGGGTTTTTGGGTGTTACAGTAACATCCCAAAAAATTAAATAAAATCTAAATGTTGACCAGATTAATTAGTATGGCCAAAAGTTGACTCTTTGGGCCCCTGGTCGTATGGACGATCAGAGACCGCGGATATGTTCACCTCGTCGAAGTGAATCTGTTTGACTACTCACATGTCGCAATTGGATATCGGGTGAAGTCATGGCAAGCCGAATTAATATAGTGAATTAGGTTTCCTATTTTCTTTCCAACCTCCAGAATTCGGTCCTTTTTCCTCCTGTTTCAGCACCGCCAGTCCTTACTCGCGCCGCCTCCCATCTCATCCATAGCGCTGGTCCCTCTCCTAGGGGTGCAAGCAACGCCACCGACGCTGAACCATCAGGGATTCAAAGAAGGTTCTGAGCTGCTGCCCAGCTTCGTGGTGTTGTGCTGTGCGTGGAATTGGTGAGTTCATCCGTAGGCTGTCATCCAATTACTGCTTAGATGCAAAGAATTTTGGGTAATTCCATCGGTAGATGAATTAGTTATGTCATATGATATAGGCCGATTTCTTCAATAAATTTCTGGGATTTATTGATAAGGAATCTCATCTGGGTCGAATAACAGAAGTTGTAGTTTTCATCAATATCTTTCCAATGCCACTGCTTTCGTTCCATTCCGATCTAACCGCGTTTAGTAGCTGTGTCCAAAACAGTGCTGTTGTCAACCGGGTTTAATCTGAGCTGGGATCGTGTTATATTTTTCCAACCTAGATAGAAGCATAATCTGTCTTGGCCACCATAACA